>PITA01009020.1:0-23914 GCA_004023965.1 Spilogale gracilis
AGAAAAAGTCAAGTATCACATGGTTTCACTTACTTGTGGTGTATACGGGGTAAAATAGAGGACAGTAGGAGAAGGAAAGGAAATGGGAAGTAGGGTAATTCAGGGAGAGAAATGAAACATGAGAGACTTTGGACACAGAAACAAACTGAGGGACTTGGAGGGAGGGCGTGGGGGGATGGGAGAGACTGGTGGTGGGTACTGAGGGCACCTATTGCATGGAGCACTGGGTGTGGGGAATGGACAATGACTCTTGGAACACTGAAAAAATAAAATAAATTTAAAGTCAAAAAAACAAAACAAAACACTGTCCATGGGGTCACCCAGGTGGCACAGTCGATTAAGCATCCAGCTCTTGGTTTCGGCTCAGGTCATGATTTCAGGGTTGTGAGATTGAGCCTCATATCAGCATGGAGTTTGTTTGAGGTTTCTTTCTCCTTCTCCCTCTGCCCCTCCTCCCGCTCGCTCTCTCTTTCTCTCTCTAAAATAAATAAATAAATCTTTAAAACACTCTATCTGGGCGCCTGGGTGGCTCAGTTGGTTGGGCGACTGCTTTCGGCTCAGGTCATGATCCCGGAGACCCAGGATCGAGCCCCACATCGGGCTCCCTGCTCAGCAGGAAACCTGATTCTCCCTCTCTCAGTCCCCCTGCTTGTGTTCCCTCTCTAGCTGTGTTTCACTCTGTCAAATAAATAAATAAAATCTTTAAAAAAAAAAAAAAAACAAGAAAAACACTCTATCCATGGATATTAACCATTTTTTTTTTTCAAGATTTTATTTATTCATTTGACAGAGAGAAACACAGCCAGAGAGGGAACACAAGCAGGGGGAGTGAGAGAGGGAGAAGCAGGCCCCCCGCGGAGCAAGGAGCCCGATGCGGGGCCCGATCCCGGATCTCCGGGATCATGACCCGAGCCGAAGGCAGTCGCCCAACCAACTGAGCCACCCAGGCGCCCCGGATATTAACCATTTAACATCATTGTTACTTTTTATATCATCTGAGTTTGGGGATGGTATTGTTACTTTCATTTCATAGGCATGAGGAAAATGTCACCTATAAAAGTAAGTGACTTATCTGTATCATAAGTCAGTGGCACACCTGGGACCAATATCCAGGGCTCCTGACTCCAGGTGAGTTTAATTCATCTCCTTTAAATGTTCAAAGTTTCTATTACCTACAGAATAAATAGCAGCACTTAAATAGATCCTTATTACATACTAGATTCTGGTATCTAATAAGTAACAGTTTTTTCAAGCTGCATGTTAAGGTAAGAAGCCAGCATCAACCTTCCATTACAACTCTGTATCCCAGTGGACAAAAGCATTTGCTTTGGAGTCAAAAAGCAGAATTTGAATCCCAACTCCATCTTTGAATTTGGGGATAAATCCCTTCCCATCTGTGAGTTTTAGTTTTCTATCAGATGGTAGACATTGCTAGTTATCTGCTCAATATTTACTCCCCTTTGTGTCTTCCCCAGAAAACTGACCTAGTTCAGAGCATCAATGTGCCAGGTAGAAACACTGACTTCTCCAGACTCCCTCACAGCTAGCGGTGCCGCTTGCCCATATGACAAAATTCTGGGTAATGAGTCATAAGCTGAGAGTCTCTGGAAAACTTTGCTCCCTTCAGTAAGTGCCCACCTGCCCTCCCCACAAGTCCTGACTTCTTCCCAATTGGCTCCAATTTCCCTTTTTTTTTTCAACAGTTGAATATTCATTTCCATATATATTTTCAACAATGAAACCATAAGACCATTATTTATTGTCTATTCAACAAGAAGATCAATCAGTCTCATCAATGTCATCAAGGAATTACACCATTTAGCATGTTGGCTCATACCCTCATGGTTACAAGATGGCTGCCCCCCAACATCAATACTATATTCAAAATCAGAAAAAAAATGCTGCTTGGAGGACAGGGAAAATGCTTTTTTTTTCATAAGGCTTGGATGAAATAACTCATGAAATAACTTTCATAAGTTCTTCTTCCTTTGGTACAAGTCAAAGGTACATTTGCAAACAACCTCCTCAGCACCTTCCTGGAGAGCCGGTTGAATCTGGGTCTTACTTGAAAGCTTAAAGGTTTTATCTATTTGTTTTCAGAAACTCTGTTTTTGAAGAACAACTCATACCCCTCTGCAGATGATCCAGCCTTGGTTTCCTTCTCTCTCTCCCTTGCTTTAGTCCTAAAGATGTTGAGTACCTTATCTGCCAGGGGGCAAAGGAAATGACTGGGTACCTTCCCTTTGTCTTTCAGATCCATTCTCCACTCTTCTCAATTATGTTTTCTACCTAGAAAGCAGAATTGATAGGCTGTATGACAGGTCTCTCCTGCTCTCTGGCTTCTGTTGTGGCCAATAGAGAGCTCTTGCAGAGATCAAAGCGTAGAAGAAGTATGAGGTCCTGACTCCCTCTTTTAAGTGAACTGTGTCCCCTCAACAGAACTTCTCACAAGTCTTTTCTTCTTCATTTCTTTACTACAGAAAAACCAAGCCAATAGGCTACATATTTCAAGGTTTTAATGCTTTAAAATTTCTGGCTGACCAGGAAATATAGCCTTACTTTATCCTAAGGTTTTAATAAAGACATTTCCCTTTGCTAAGGTTGGGAAACTCAAACTAAGGGAAGACCCTGAGTGAATATACATTGTCACTCTTTTTGAGAGTTAGTCTTTAGCTTTTCAGGCCTTGAAACTAATTTCCTCAGCATACTCAGGGAATATTAATTTCAAAAGGACTGATTTACTCTAACCAAAGTAATAAGAAATTGGTAGGTAAGGCAGAATGCCAACTTAGAATTGAAAATAAGATATATGATATGAGAACTTAGTATATGTTATACTATGGGAACTGGGCAATGAGTGTATTACTTGCAAATAATGGGAAAAAACAAACAAACAAAAACAATGAAACCATAAGACCATTATTTATTGTCTATTCAACAAGAAGATCAATTAGTCTCATCAATGTCATCAAGGAATTACACCATTTAGCATGTTGGCTCATACCCTCATGGTTACAAGATGGCTGCCACCCCAACATCAATACTATATTCAAAATCAGAAAAAAAATGCTGCTTGGAGGACAGGGAAAATGCTTTTTTTTTCATAAGGCTTTGTTTGTCTTTTAACCCAGTTAGCTTCCCAGCAGCCCATGGACAAGAATCGGGTCTTATGGTCATTCCAACTGTCAGGGAGATTGAGAAAAAAGCACTGAATATGAGATTTGGAAATGACCTTGGATAGTGTATCAGCTGGGAAGGTGTGCTGCATAGACCTCCCCTCAGCAGAATTCACTGCTCAGCTTTGAGAGGGCAGTTGGCTGACACCTTCTAGCTGCAGTACCTTAAAGATATGTCTCATATTCAAGCCAAGACCACACTGTTCTTGGGTAGCCCCAAGCAGTACTACACAAACTGGGAGTACTAGGGTCTGGGTGTGTCTACCCAATGTAAGACTCCTCTCAACTTTGTTCCAGAGTGCCCTATTGACCTGGTCAAGGCTTGTTCAGATCCACATCACAATCTGAGGTTCGCCCTGCACAATTCTGCTTCCTTCCCCATTTCTTTTCACAAGTGTCAGATTGTACTGTGGCCTGAAGACATCCCCTGCCCAATCCTTTTCCTCTCCCTTTATCATTCATGGTCATCACCCTCGAAATACATCTCTATAGTCCTAACTCTCTCTCAGCATCTGCTCCCGACAAGAGCTAATCTGAGAGCAAAGAGATACATCAGCAGAATCTTTCCCTATAAGGAAATCTCCATGGAAATAAGATAATATTTGTGCTAAGAGAATATAATATCAGAACAAAGTAGCCTCCTCTGACTAATCCGTCTTCACCATGAGGATATTCCTAATGTAGGCACAGCTCTCTTATGTGTGGACATACAGAACTTCCAGGCTCCCAGACTACACTGGTGAACAAAGTTGATCTATGATTCTCTGACTCCTGTTTTTCAGTTTTCATTCAAATCATCCCTGTTCTGTTGGCTTTCACTTTCTTAACAAAGCTGATTCCAACATGGAATGACGTAGCCAAACCCTGTTTTACCCACCTTGGGACTTGGAAGACATTCTATTTTCGTTTTCATTCATTTGTTTGCTTATGTTATTATTGTTTTCAGGATAATTCTCCAAAAATCTGCTCTCTTCCATTGTGTGTTGACTTTACAATTCCAGTTCTCTGGGTTCTGCCATTCCCTTTTACGTCTTATGCAGTTCTGCTGCAGGCCTTTAAAACAGCTTCAGTTCTAGAGCATACTTTCCTCTGAGGAAACCTCAAGTGGCTTCATTTTTTATTTTTTCATTCAACCTTCATTTATTAAGCAGCTACGATGTGATAGGCCCTCTGACAGGTGCTAGGCATACAACAAAAAGGAAGACACGGGCCTGTGGTTTATTTTCTGCCAATCTGTGCTGCTTGTCACTGTCTGGTGCCACCCTCAGAGGACCTCTGCTGAAAGCTGCCTTCCTGAGATGGCTTCTCTCGCACCAGGGCTTGAAAAACGGTGGAGCTGCCCAAACGGTGACTGTTTCTGCACCAGGCACATTGGCAGCACATTCCCAAGGATGTCTGTGTTAAAGCATTTACCCCTGTCTTGGTTTCAGATTGTTTTTTTGTCCTAAATGTGTTCATTTCCATTTATTAATGTTTATCATTCCATTTTCCCACCATAATTATTTATATAATCATTTATCAGTTTCATCCTTCTAAGTAAAAATTAACAAAGCTCAAGACAGACTTGACTGGATCAAAGACTGGATATAATTTCTAAGAAGATTATAACTAGAAATAATAATAGTCCTCTGGTCTAGGACTTGAGAAACTCTCTCCCAGACAACAAGAGTCTTGAGTTTCTTTAGCATTTTCTTCTTAAGTTTTGGAATGAGAATGATAAAGCTACAGTGGACCTCAGAATGTCACCTTGCCCATTTCTTCACTTTATAAAGTGAAAATTAGCTCCAAAGCAGTATAATAACTTGCTTAGGTCAGACGGCTTGACAGATACACAACTAACACCCCGGATTCCTCACTCCCAGTCAGGTTCTTTCCAACAGCTGTCCACACTGAATTTGCCTGGCTGAATGGCTACAACAGCTAATTTCTGCTTTGTCCATATTTTCATCCTCCTTGCACACCTCTTTCTTTCATCTTTTGTCATTTGCAGGTTTCTCTCCTTCTCTCTTGCTTCCCTCTCCCAGGACTTTTGCATTCCTCTCAGTCCTATGTGTTTCCTATTCCTGAACCTTTTGTTTTTTTTCTGTCTTTGTGATCAGTAAAGGAAGAAAACCAATACATGTGTCTATCTTTGTATCCTCTATATTTAGTACTTAAAAAAAAAAAGAAAAGAAAAGCTTAATGTGTATGGAAATTCCAAACTATCTTTACAATTACAATTCTACAAATACACTAGAAAGTCTCCTGGAAAAATAATGCTACTGAAGTCCCAGGGCTTAATACTAAAGCATGTCTGGAAGAGCAGAATAGGTTTTGAAACAATTGCATGGGGCCCTTGGGACTTCAAAAACAGATATGACGCTCCTGTAGGGGACTTACGGTCTTCTGTAATATAATCACATTGAAATGTAATGGATGATAGTAAGTTTCCACATAGCAATGGAAATGAATGCCTGAGGAGAGTTTTACACACAACAAAACAACCAAGTCCCATTGCATTAACTGCAGAAAGCTGCTTGGAGACAAGCTGATGCACCAGATTTCATCAGGTCTGCATGGGATGTTGCACAGAACCAAACTCATTGTTCTCAGTTCACACTTCAGTTTCCAGGGAAGTCTGCTAACAGGAAGGCTATGTGTTTGGTGGCAGGCATTAACATTCTAGATCCAAGGAATGGAAATCTTCTCATATCAATTAATGAGCTGGTACTCCCTTTTCCTTTCACTAAAAGACTTTTGCACTCCATGTGTTAGACTCTAACTCGGGGCCTACAGAGCTTACAATTCTGACCTTGGCCTCGGGTTGATGTAGGAAAGATGGAGGGTTTGAAGCTGATGGCTAAGAAAGAATTCTTGAGACATCTTTGGTGCAAACCTGAGGCAGGACCTATGGCAGAAAGAGCTGCAATGGAGTCATGAGGAGTGGCCTGTTATGTACTTTCAAGTTGGGAGGGAGCTGGGGACAGAATAAGTTTCTAAGGAACTTTGGAAGCAAGGTTTTCAGGTCCTTGAGGGGCTGGCTGTTGTTGGGAAAAGGTCATTTACTACAATCTAATAAAACCTTAGTCATGAGACCCTTCAGATGCACATCAGTGGGTCATGTGCTTGGGGGGTGATTGTCAACACTATCTTGAGGGGTTGAGACAAAGGAAGTTGTATACGTTAAAGCAGATTTACAGGATCCTGGAGGGGTGGGGGTCGGGCTAAGGTTGCTTTTGCCCTTAGCAAAGTGTCATTGAGGCAATTGTGTCCCTAGAGGAATGTCACTCTGCCTGTTTCCAGGACTTGTCAACAGGCTGTAGGTTAAAGAAATTTAATAATTTTTCTTCCGTCTTTGTTTCTCACATCATGGTGACCCCATAAAAATATGTCACCATGAGCATGGCCCTAATGTCTAGCCAGTTTCCCTCGTTAGCATTTTGGGAGATTTTTTAGCTTCTGCAACTTGATAAATCTACAAATATCTACTGAGCATGATTTCATGGCTTTGGTTATGGTAAGTTATTTGCCCTTCAAGAGTGCACAAGCTCTTGGTTTAAATAAAACAAGAGTAGTGGGTACTAAAGATTTGAGGAAACAGAGAATTAGGTCTGCATCCCTCTGTGCCATCTTTTTTCACATTCTTCTAGTAGCATCAAAAAAGGAAGGGAAAGCATTCCTGAGACGTGCTGGGACTGGCCACGCGTAACCAAACCGAGTTCTCCACTCCCCAGACAGAGGAGAAGCATATCTTGTGGGACCATCTCACTTCTTGCTTGAGCAGCCCAGGCTGTCCCCAAGATCTCAGAGCCCTGGAAACTGCATACAGAAGCTCTGTCACTGAACCTCAAAGAGGATTCCTGCCCTAAGTCTAGGCCAGAGCTACTGAGCAGCTGTGCTGTTCTGCCTAAAGCTGCTTAGTGTAAGATGCAAATGAAAAATGGACTCTAAATCTACATGAAAAATATTAACCCCTGAGACAGCCACTGGTAGGTAATATATATCACGAAGACATTCATGACATTGGAATGGATACATAATGGATGACCTTTAGATTTGTATTTTCTTTTTTTTCCATAAAAATTATGCACTCAAGGCTTTTCAAGTTAAGAAAAATGAATAAGGAGAGAAAAGGGGGGTGGGAAACCCTGGCAGCTGGTATACCAGAGCATGGAAGCAGGTAAAATGTGACTCCCGGTCATCCTCCCCTCCTTCTTCTGCCCAGCCACCCCACCCAAAAATAGCATGAAAGGCTTCCCTGGAGCAACCAAGATAAATGTCTGCTCCCGGGGGCAGGCCCCAAGTTCAGGCACAGCACCACCTCTGAGAGTTGGCACCATGCCTAGCCCTTGATCAGCTTTCCTTTGTGGGACACGTCAACCTCATTCCTCTTTAATGTACAAGATGGGACAAGAGCTTGAGCCAGGCAGGTATAGCTGCAGGCAGGGCTTTCTTTAACGCTGGGCAGAAAGGCTTTTGCCTGCCTAGACCCAAGGACAGCCCTACAGTTGTTTGCCTGCTACATCCTACAAAGGCATCCTGACCTTCTGGTGCCTTGGCATGTGTGCTGCCCAATGGCAGGCAAGCTAGGAAAGGGAGCCAAAGAGAACCACTTGGAAAGCAGGCACCAAGTTATTTTCTAAGCCCAGCTTTCAGGGATCAATGATCCCTTCCCCTCCCCCAACTCTTCTATAGCAACCCTACCCTCTGAGCCCTTTAGGTATCTAATGATCCCATTCACTCCTTCTGACCTCCCCCTCCCCCATCCGCATCAAAATCCCCCGGTACAGAAGTAAGTGAACTCATTGACATACTCATGGAAGGGAAAGTAAATCCATATAACCTTTCAGGAGAACAAGTCAACAATATATAAAGTTTAAATGTACACTTCCTTAGAATACACTCAGGAATTTCACTTCTAGAAATGTATCCTAAAGAGGGGTGCCTGGCTAGCTCAGTTGGAAGAGCACGCAACTGTTGACAGTGGGGTTGTGAGTCCAATTTGATGTGGAGATTACTGAAAAAATAAACTTAAAAAAATTTTTTAACTCCTAAAAATTTTTTAGCATATCCTAAAGAAATTATTATATGGTTTAATAGAAATATATGGATGAGAATGTTTGTTGCTCTTTTATTAGAAATACTGAATAATTAGAAACAAAATATTTGTTAGAAGAGGATCTTAGTCACATGAGCATACAAGGAAACACTCACAGCCATCAAAAATAAGGAAGCAGACCCATATTAGTTAACACTGACATATGCCCTAAAACATTGTGCCATGAGAAAAGTGGGTTATAGAAGAGTATAGAGGAGAATTCCACTTATGTGTTTTTTAAAAGTTTATATGTTTATGCTTGCCTAAAAAGAATGAAATGATAAATATTTGGTTGACAGTATCTGTGAGGGGTGGTATTGTAGATATTATCACTTTCTCTATATTGTTTACATTTTTAGAAAGGAGACATACTAACAGAAAAATATTTTGATGTATTTTTTTTAAAAACTGTCTCTCAGGAAAATACCTGCAATTCCTTCACATTGACAATCACTTGTATTTGTAAAGGGCTTTGCAGTTCACAAAGTATTTTTATTTTCTTCATTAACTTGTTCAGTCATCACAGCACCGTGAGGTAGGAAAGGTGGATCTTAGTATTGTCAAACAAAGATAAGCAAAACTAATAGGAAACAAATTGAGGGTTGCTGGAGGGGAGGTAGGGAGGCAATGGGGTAACAGGGTGATGGCATCAAGGAAGGCACGTGATGTAATGAGCCCTGGGTGTTACCCGTAACTAATGAATCACTGAAAGCTACCTCTGAAAGTAATGATACATTATATGTTCACTAATTGAATGTAAATAAAATAAGTTAATTTAAAAAAAAAAAAAAAAAGCAAAACTAGACATTAGTTCAAGCAATGAAGAGACACCAGGAGGAGAAAGAGCTGAGCGGAGGCTCAGTGAAAAATCAGAGTCCGTGAGTGTGAATGTGATTTGGCCAGCTCTGTCCACTACCCAGCAGTTACAGGAAGCCAGGACGCCATCCTCCCATGGAGCCTGGGAGACAGAGGCCCTACCCTACCTAATGATTACATCACAGAGGAATGGCCTTCAGATAGTTGAGAAAGACACTCCCAAGTTATAGGGATAGTATGCATATCAAAGGGATAGAAAAAGGATTCGCAATTGTCAGCCGCTTTTAGTAAGTGCTATAGGAAAGGGAGGTCTGGTGCTGGCTAGAACAGACAGTAAATTCTCCTGCCAGCCATAGAGGCTGGGTTGTCCCAGAGACAGAGCCTTAAGCGAGCCTTAAGCTGCTAGAAGCCTGTTAAAATTTGCTCAAGTCTCTTAGTGCAGGGGTTTGGATGGAGTGGTCTTGTCAAGAATTTTTGCAGTTCTCAGGATCTCCCCTTTCCAGTTAAAAATTATGTTCTGAGAAAGTATGTGCTGTTGCACTTCGGAGACGCATCACGTGGCTCTCCCTCCAGAAAGAACCTGCCATTCTGCTGCGAGGAGGCCAGCCGCCGCCGATAGCCTCCAGTTGCAGCCCCTTCAGGCCACCTGAGACTTCACGCTGAAGCCATGCTCTTTGGGAACAGACTGCAGTCAGTAACTGCGCACAGGGGGACCTAAACCTGGCTGTTTTCACCCAACATGGGCTGTTCAAAGGGACAACTTGTGCTCCCAAGTCCCAGGCTGGGCGTGTCTTTGTCAGATCTGCATCACAGCCCCGGGCTCTCCTGCCAGCCCGGCCTCCTCCCACGTTCCCGTTCACAGACACCACCCACGAAAAAACCCACGGCACTTCTGACTTCATCTTAACATTTGCTTCCTCAGGTACCCAAACGAGCACATGAGCTCAGCCAAAACTAGACTCACAGGGAACAGGTACTCAAACCATCATTTCTGAATCTCATTAAGGTGTAAACCCTGTTAGAGATACTTGCATTTAATCAGATGTAGAAATCTTTAGCTAAAGTTAAGTTTTTCTAAAAGTGGAAATGACAGAATGCACTAGAGCCTCCCTACAATGACTGCAATCCCACCAAACCATCTTTAGTTCCATCCAGAAGATTAGAGATTCCATTCAGAGGCGAGTCTAAGATGCTACACTGAGCCTTAAACATATTTCTATTATTGTGTTTCCTCCATTACATTGTGACTGATTTATCTGCCTCACATTCAGACTATGAGCTTCTCAGTGGTAAGACCTGGGTTTATTTTGTTTTGTTTTGTTTTAGTTTCAGAGGTAGAGTTCAGTGATTCATCAGCTGCATACAACACCCAGTGCTCATTCCATCACCCAGTTACCCCATCCCCCAACCCACCTCCCTTTCCACAACCCTGTTTTTTTCCTATAGTTAAGAGTCTCTTTTTAAGGTTTGTCTCCGTTTCTGATTTCATCTTATTTTACTTTTCCCTCACTTCCTGTATGACTCTCTTTTGTTTCTTAAATTCCACATGAGTGTAATCACATAATTGTCTTTCTCTGATTGACTTATTTTACTTAGCATACCACTCTCTAGTTTCATCCACTTTGTTGCAAATGGGAAGATTGCATTCTTTTGATGGCTGAGTAATATTCCATTATACGTGTGTGTATGTGTGTGTGTGTGTGTGTGTGTACCGTATCTTCTTTGTTCATTGACCTGTCGATGGACATCGGGGCTCATCCCACAGTTCAGCTATTGTACATTGCTGCTATAAACACTGGGGTGTGGGTACCCCTTCAAATCACCATGTTTGTATCCTTTGGGTAAATACCTGTAGGGCAATTGCTGGGTCATAGGGTAGCTGTATTTTTAACTTTTTGATTCATTTTTGCATCCTCAGTCCATGAACAAAAAAGTCAGTATATCATAGTAGTTCAGTAATGGTTTTAATAAATCATTGAGTCTTATTTTAGGGAAATAAGAATGTAGAGCAAAAGTGGGGTAATAATTATCATAGCCAATAGTTACTGAGTATGTATCAGTCACTGTTTCAAATTCTTCATCATGTATCATCGTGTAATACACTCAGTAACCCCACAAGGCAGTGTTGGCTGGTGGGGATGACCATGAAGCAGACTCTCAGAAAAAGTTTAGGGCACAGGATATTCATTAGGAAGCACCCCGGGGGCCCACATCCATGGCAGAGAAGGAAAAGAAACAAGTTTGGGTGTAAGAAAGTGAACCACAGTGCAGGCCCAGTGGCAGCCTCAGCCAGCTCCATGGGGAGCTCTGAGACCAAAATGATCCCTCAGGTTGTCCTGTGTTGCACCACTGTGACCAAACCTTTACACCTCCTCTCACCTTAATCTGTCATAGATGTGGGCCCTCCTGGGCAAGACATGACCTTGGTGGGGGCTGCTCTTGGGGTGTGTCACCCCAAAGGGGTTGCTAGCTGAAGATTTTGTGCCAAAAGGACTCCCAACAGCTGGGGCATCTAGGCAGCACATTTCTGTATTTAACACAAAAAGTAATGTTATTGACCCTTTACACAGATAGAGAAACCGAGGCACAAGCACTTCAGATAACAGCCAGTCAGGTCACATACTGAGTGGCCAAACTGGGATCAAACCTGGGCCATCCAGTTAGAAAGCCTGTGTTTCTGATCACTATGTCTTACTCATGAGTACAGTGCACAATTGTGTACCAGTGGGCTATGACCCCTTGCACGCCTTAGTAATGATGTGAAACCCTAACTTTGGAGAGAGCAAATCCATCCTTGCATGCATGGAAGTTTATGTTTATGAACTCTGAATCCCTGCAATCAGGAATGGCAAAGACACCATCAGGTGGGATACATGTAGAAAAAGGCTGACATGTGTTTTACCCAGCATTATACTTGACACCATGAATGACAAAAAGGAAGCATAACACATACTCTCTTCTCAAGAGAAGCTTAGAGTTTGGGCAAAGGGATAAACCACAGGCACATGAAATAATCACTGGAAAAAATCCCAGAACATAAATGAGTAAGTGGGAAATGATGGTTATGTTGGGTAATAGTAAGCCAGGCAAAGGGCAAGCAAGTCTTTAACAAAACAGTCCTTAATTAATACAAGGTTCCAACCCCTTGAACATCGAATGACTGTGGGCCTTGAAACCCAAGGTAATGATAAAGTATAAACTATAACCTAAGCATAAAAAGGAACTAGGGATTGGGAAGGGCCCACATGCCTGAGCACAAAGAAGTTTCCAGGGAAAATTAAAATCCCAGCTTTTGATGAGACTTCATCTTCTCCACCACTATACTGTCTTGAATTCTTATATTACCACAAGATATTTTAACAGTAACTCTTAGTCACTTTTTCTTTATATGGGTGAGAGCACTTAAAAATTGAAGAGAATACTGCGGCTTATCTTACATATAATAAGTAGGGTTTTCTTTACAAAAACTTTATTTCATTCACACAGTTTAATGAGTACCATCAACATTTGGGTATTACTTTAACACTGTGGTTTAAGAAAGAGCATAGTTTGGCATATAGATTTGGTTTTAATTTCAGCCCTGCTCCTTATCAGATCTATGTCATCCAAGTACTTCTCTAACCCTTAGTTTCTTTCATTGTAAAATGGGACCAATAGCAGTACTTGTCTAATAGATTATGGTAAAAATTAAATAATTCTTGAGAGCTGCCTGAAACATATTAAGTGATCAGTAAGTAACAACTGGTGGAGAAGGAGTTTGGGCTGGGGATTCAGGGATGAATAAGACAGGCAAACTGCCCCTGCCTTCTCCAAACAGACAGGTAAAGTAAGCACACAAGAGAGACAGACAAGCAAGGTATTAATGCTAGTGTAGTGCCTGGCACATAAGAGGCACTCAAATACCTAGGGGATAAATGACTCCTATGGTTGGAAGTAGGAGTTTGCCAGATGAGGATGCCAGGAAAGTTGTTCCAGGTGGATGAAAGAGTGTGCATGAAGTTACTGGAGTGAAAGCACAGTGAATGGGAGGAGCTGAAATGCAATTAGGCTGGAAAGGGGTATGTGGATGTCACAAGGGACGGGCTTGAACACAGATCAAATCACATGGTAAGAGTTCGAACTTCATGCTAAGGACCAGTGTGAAGCCATTAAGGATTTAATCAAAGAAAGGATATAATCAGTGTGTGTTTTTTTCAAGTTCGTTCTTTATTCTGTTAATACATTAATAATTCAAATCCATTTTTTAAAAAGATTTTATTTATCCATTTGACATAGAAAAACACAGCCAGAGAGGGAACATGAGCAGAGGCAGTGAGAGAGGGAGAAGCAGGTTTCCCACCGAGCAGGGAGCCCGATGTGGGGCTCAATCCCAGGACTCCGGGATCATGACCTAACACTAAGCCACCTAACAACTGAGCCACCTAACAACCAAGCCACCTGGGGCCCCTCAAATCCATTTTTTTTAAAGGAAAAACAATGGAAACGAGAGATAAGCATTATTAGGAAGAACAATCACCTATAATCTCATCACTCAGAGATAACCACCATTGGACTATAAATAACAAACAACCCATCTCAATGTACTATAGCTGTATAACAAACCTCCCCAAAAGCTAGTGGCTTAAAACAATTAGTTTTCATGAGTCTGTGGCTTGAGTGGGATGAGCGAGGCAGTTCCTCAGTTCTGTGTGTTGTAGCTGAGAACACCTCGTTGCAAGCCGCACACAGCTGAGAGCTTAGCTGGCGCTAGAACATCGGAGATGATCTCTAATCCTCAAGAGCCTCTCTCTCTACCTGGCCTCTCATCTTTCAGTAATCCAACCTGAGCTTCTTGTACCATGGTGGCTGGCCTCCAAGGATAAAAGGGAGGCTGCCAGTCTTCTTAAATCGTAGGCTTAGACATACACTGTACTTCTTCCACTGTACTTTGGAAAGCAAAACCAGGGACAAGGCCAGCTGAAATTCAAGGCGAACAGACTCCATCTTTTGATGGGAAGACCAGTTGTGTATGCCAGGAATGGGAAGACCCAATAGCTATTGGGAAACTTATCTGCCACACAACCTGACTTGCTAACCACAAGAACAGTTGGCTGTTGACCCATTTCTGGTACAAATAATTAGAAAAACTCAGTTCAAAGTACATGGAGAGTACATGAAGAGTACGTTGCTGAAGTACAGAGTATAGTACAAGGTACCGGCAGAGTACATGGTCTTTGTCCATGTATAAGAATCTGATAAAAATGAGCTGCCTAAATAAGCTGGCAATTTGTACACAGGGGGAGGTAGGAGGCAAGGGGAGGGACATCATGTTGGAAGCTAGTATGGAAATAAAAGGAATTGAAAAGTCAAATCCTTGACAAAGAAAATGATTAAAATTGTCATGAGAAATGTTCTGCAACTAATGCATCGACAGCTGACTTGAGTGTGACAGTTGATTAAAACATGGCTACAGTCCAATCTCACTTCCTGAGGGTCAAATGGGTGGACACCCAGGGACCAGGCAGTGATACTACAGCCCACAGAATGGCAGAAGCATCGAAGTGTGCCTGCCAAATCCTAGGGAATGACTAAGATACTATAGTGACCCTGCTGATAGAGAGAACAGGACTGAACCAAGCCAGTGGCAGAAGAAAGGAGACAGAGTAGAGCCAGATGGTATAAATGAAATCCTATAAATGATAAATGGAAACGTCCAGTAAACAGGTGGGAGATAAGGAGATCACATAAGTTCCCAACTTGAGTAGACAATACCTTTCCACCAAGATAAACATACAGGAAGAGCAGGTTTGGGAGGAATCAAGAAGTTCCAAGTGGGGTAGCCAGTTGTGAAAAAACAAGCTGGGAGCTCGGTAAAGAGGGCTAGACCAAATATGCTGAAAACCATAAAGGGGAACAGATGAAACCATGTGTGTAGATTCACACAGTAAGAGCATCTATTAAGCAGTCTGAAGAGAGTTTCAAGATTTGGAAAGCCACAAATAACTTCCACATCTCAACAATTCAAAATCTGAAAGCAGAATATACTGTCTACTATTTACCCAAATGACTTAATAGGAAAGGAAGGGTCATCCTCAAGCCAAGAGTCTCCACTGGGAGAGTTAGGAAAGCATGGTCACATCACTAAGAAAAGAGGTTTAGTATTACGTGAAAACCATATTCAGTGTATCACTTTCCAAAGGTCTACAAAATCAAACCAGAGAGGGAACATAGGCCCCTTGCCCCACCATGACTTGCAAAACAAGCCTAAGTCTTAGAAGAAGACGTTCAAAGAGCCAGAGGCTGGCAGGTACACTCACTGTGTACACTCACTGCGTTTATTTGCCAAGCAACCTTCTGATGAGAATTTGGCCTGTCTGCAGGAAGAAATTGTATTGATCTTCCAACCTGAGTATTCTGGTGTACTTGATACCTGTTGCCTTTCACTATAAATTAATAGGCCTTCGCATCAATACATCACTTTTTTGTTTCGCATGAGTCTACCCCAGAAAGAGGTCAATTCTCAAGTGACAAGAGTTGCTTTGAGTATCTCCAAAGCCGAGGGCCAAACTGGGATGAAGAAATACTACCTAGAGGGCTTCTGGTAACCAGATAGCTTATCTTGGAGGCGCTCCAGCCTCACTTCAAGCCTTCCCCTGAAAATACAGCAAACACTTTTTCTTTTGAACCAAATACTTAAGATACAATTGCAAACAAGGAATAGAATTCATTAATATTTTTATTTTAAGTTGGAATCTATTATTACTTCAAAAAGATCCACTTCAGAAACATCCAATGAATGCTGACTTACCATTAAAAAGTAAGTCATCAATGTATGATTTGTAATAAAGAATACACAATAAATTATATTTACATGCAATGACTATAGACTACCACACACACAGGGTAAAAAAATACAGTATTTTTATGTACATTTTTTAAGATTTACATTTTCATATACAATTTATAAAGTTAAAAAAATTCTCTGTACAAAAATCTCATGTGCACAGAGTTTGTAAATCCCTATTCTTATGGCTGTACCACCACACAGCTAAGCTTAAAACTAGAATACTACACACACTTAACTTTTTTTTTTTACCTTCATATTCTGTCTTGGCACCCATATACTAATACCATTATCTCTGAAATGTGAATTACAAAGGAAATAAACATAATCATGCAGACTTTTTGATTATAAGGAAAAGAAATAAAACATGTTACTAGATCAACATTTATCAATTCCACAGTTACCTAGTTCTCTTCAACTTCCTGCACTGCTTTCATATAGGTGCATGCATAACTAACAGATTATGGATTGTTTTAATAACATTAAAATAATACTATATTCTGACAATACTTAGGCATTAAAAATGCATCTAACAACCGTAGCCTGTCGAGTATTTCTGCTCTAGCAGAAACTTCAATTAACACATTACCTACTAAAATTCACAGAAATATCAGTATTATAATTCCTAAGTTTATAGAGTCTGCATCAGAGAATAAGTGATCATTTAAAAAAAGCAACATGACGTGTATGACACTGGAGAGTATATTCTCTGTTCTGAGACTGGAGAGTAAGGGAGAACTATAATAAATCATTAAAGTTATCCGCAGTCCCTGCTAAGGAAGTACTTGCACTCCCGATCTGTTTAAATAAAGACAGGTGAAGGCTTTATAAAAAGTTTAAGATAGCTACACTATTCATCTTTAAAAATCTTCTTGAAAAGTAACAAATTGAAGGGATCAGCACCTTCCCTCCCCCAAATAGCTAAAGATCAATGAGAAAAATAAAGTGCCAATGTGTAAAACATTGTTAATCGTTTAAGAGGCACTAACCCATTTGATGGCTTAGGATTAAATATGAAAATAGGCCAGATCTGATCTGAATAATAAATAGAAGGTAGGTATTCCAGTCTATGCAATTTCTGCCTAGGTGGGGGATGGACCAGAAAACTACCTACTCCCCCATTTATTGCTTTGAAACCTCTAAATACACTTTAAATTCTGACACAGAACAATTTAGTTTCTAAGATGGAAAGCACAGTGTCTGTGCCACTTTGAAGTTGAAAAAGAAAGTGCACTCCTGATCACTGGAAGGAGAGCTGCTGAGACTCTCTTCACAACTCATATCTTCACAAGAGTCCTCACTAAAGGGAGGAAAAGAGACAAAGAAGAGGATTCCATAATTCAGAAAATTCTTAAAGATTTTACAAGCCAAATAAAACTAGTAAACAAGTACCTCTAATCTCGAGATTTTTATATTCAAAATTTAAGCTTTACAGAGACAAATTTAACTTATAAGGACTCCCTAAAATGAATTGTAATCTACTGTAATCTCCCTAGAAAATATAGGTTTTAAGAGGTTTAGACAAAGTAGTATCTTCCAACTTATTATTCTTGTACCAATGAATAAAAATCAGCAACTAACCATACAATTCTAAGCAGTTTAAATCCCAAAGAACATATCTCCCATCACATGGTTGTGATGTCTTTCTAGCAGTAATAACTGTATCCCTAATACTCTCACACCAAGAAACCAGTAACCTATAAAAGTGGAGCTTCTTGTTCTTTATCACTAGAGCATAAAATAACCAAATAAAAATTATTCATTTTATAAACAAAAACTAAGTCTGAACAAGACAATGGCATTTAACAAAATAGTAAAGTATCTAGAGAAGTTTGATTCATTAGTGGTAGTGGTTCCCTTTATTTTCCAGTCATTTAATCCACAGCCTCTTCTCATGGAACCATATTAGGAATTCATACTAACCCTGAAAAGTCCAGAATGCCATTTCAGGTTTTGTTTATTTTTAAACTAAACTGTATTTTAAAGAGCAAAGGAGATGTGAAACAACCAGTTTGTAAAAAGGGAAGGAATGAAGTAAGTCAGACAGAGGAAAGGCAAACACTATATGATCTCACTTACATGTAGAATCTAAGAATGGAAAAAACAAAAACCAGACTCATAGACAGGTGGTTGCTAGAAGCAGGGGATGAAAACAGGGGAGAGTGGTCGTCAACAGGACAAACTTCCAGTTACAAATCCTGGGATGTAATACAGAGCATCCTGTTTTGTTTTGTTTTGTTTTTAATTTAAAAAAAAGGGGGGGTAGAAGATTTAGATACTTCTAAATCATCACCTACTTTACCTTGCTCTTTTCCTCACGTGAAGAAATGATGCTATTGGAGTGGGGTTTTTCTCTAATACCCTGTAATAGTCCCAGGTTCCATTTTGAGTATAAAACCAGCGTTATTTACTACTGGGAAGTCTAATTAGTCAAAGAACCTGCTTACCTTTCACTTTTATCAAAACAACCCCCCTCTGGTATTGTTGGCAGCTCAGGAACACTGTAGTAGCTGTTGTGGAGGTTCTGGGCTGTGCGCCTTGAAACAATCCAAACCAATTTCTTTAGATCTGGTTTGCAACATTCAGGAGAAGAATATTCAGCTAAGCATTTAGAAACTAACTCCCTCCAATAAATGAACTCGGTGTCATTAACCTGGAAAAAAATATTTTAATGAAGAGGTTAACTACCTCAGAATGACCCTATAATGCGTAAAACATACTGCTGCCTGGCTCCCACCATCAGATATTCTTATTTGACACAGGATGTAACCTAGGCATCAAGATTTTTTTGAAGCTCGGCAAGTGATTCTAATCATCAGTCAAAAATCTGGTAACCAATGGTTTAAGGAAGGAACACTATAGGTATAAATAATTTACAAAGAAGCCAATAAAAATCTATGCCTATTGTAAGAAAATACATTGACCTAAAAACATTAGGTTAATCAACCTATTAAGTCTATTCTTTAAGTCTCAATGAAAGGAATTTAACGTTATTTAGGTTTCTACAATGTAGCATTGTGTGGATTGCTGAAAGTATGCATTTACACTAAGACACCAGATATTGCTAATGGAATAGTTAGCAACATGACAGAAGAGGAATTTCTCCCAAAGAGCACAGTTCCTCCATAACTGAGGAATGCCCCAATTTATTTCAATGAATAAATTTTCACTCAAAATATTCCCAGATAGGGGCATCTGGGTGGCTCAGTTGACTAAGCATCTGCTTTCAGCTCAGGTGATGATCCCAGGGTCCTGAGATCAAGCCCTATGACAGGCTTCCTGCTCAGTGGGCCTGCTTCTCCCTCTGCCTCTGCCTGAAGCTCCCCTTGATTGTCTTCTCTCTCTGTCAAATAAATAACATCTTTATAAAAAAAGATACTTCCAGGTATTATAAAAGGCTTAAATTATGAATAAATTCATGATTTAAATGAAAGCTAGAAGTTACCGGCTAAAAACAAAATGCCTCACAAATACTTTCATCACAAACAGAAGATCATTTTGTATCATCTTGGTCTCCATTACCACCTAATCTAGCTACATCTTGACCCCCTTGCAATTTAGCTGACTCACTTACGGTTCTACAGACAGCTCCTTTTAAGGCATCTAATAGCTTCCTTCAATTCTTTTTACACTGGGTCTCTCATCAAAATTCAATACTCTTGACTTGCAATATTTCTTGAAAACCTTTTTCCAACCCAGCAGTGCGCTTGTCTCATGGACCCTCCCCCCCTTGCCTCCTAAGGGGGAAATCACCAACAGCGAAAACCCAGAGTTTCAACTGACCCCTCAGCAAAGACCTCCCACAAGTCTCTTACCATTTCTACTATTATTTCTTCATGAGAAATTTCAAATTTCAATCTCCAACTACAATTTATCTTCAAAGTTTTATTCTAGGCTGCCAAATACCTGCTAAATACCTACCCACCTGAAAGACATACAAGTACTTAAAATCATACTTCTTTGATCACAAATTAGTTTCTCTCAAACTTCCCTCAATGGTATCAATATTCTTCCCATCATTAGGTTCAAGTCTCAGTGATTTGTGATTCCTTGCCTCATTTCCATGCTTGGCTTCCAAAACTACTATTTGAGCTAGATATCCTTACTCATGCTTATGACTATCACCTGGACCTTCTAACTATAAGCCTACATTTAAATGATTCCCAAATCCTTCTAGTCCACCAGCTTCCTGACCACAAGCCTTTGCTATCCAAACTTTCATTGTTTAAGGCTCTTTTGGTCCAACCAGACTCCCAGTCATACTGCCTCTCAGTCTTTCCTAACGAAAACCCAACACACTCCCTATTAGTAGTAACACCCCTTACTGCAAAACTTATTGGGCCGGCCAGACTAAGAGGTTTAAAAGGAAAACACGGCTGAAGTTATTTTGGTAATGCTACTAATGGGATGATGATTCAGCCCTACACATGTAATGAACTGCCATTAGTATATTTACTAAGTCTATCAACTAGTATGTATTTTAGAACAATATGCATGTAGCAATGTGGACCACTGTGCTACCAACTGGTGAGAATACCAGAGAAAGGACAACAACTGAACACAGAAAGAAGCTAGGCTAAGTGATCGGGTTCCCTCTGCAGCTTAACACTATCTGCATCAAAGCTGCATTTTGAGAACTTCAACACCTGAGATACAAGAAAAAAGTATAAAAGTTAAGAGTCCCATAAAATATTACTTAATGTTTAAATCACCAAAAGGGGAGGGGTGGAATGAAACATTGGGAGAGAGAACTGAAGATAATTTACCTTGGAATGTTTTTTAACAAGCAGAAGAATTTCCAATAGTTCAATGGATTTCAAAGTTTCTACTTCCAAATTAAGAAGGCACAAAGCTAACACAGATGGCTAAAAAAAGAAAGAAAGAAAAAGAAGTAATTTTTTTAAAAAATTCAAAATAGAAACAGTGAGACATAGGTAAGCAAGAAATCAACTTACTTTTGCTTTTGAAAAGGTAAGTCTGCAGTTGCAAGCTTTCAGTTGAGCTTCTAGTTTATCTAGACTCAGTATTTCTTTCCTATACAATGAAAAAATAAGACAAAATATTGATTTATTAAACTTCCAAAGATTTAAATGGTTTTAAGAACTTGCTGTTGAAAGTCCAAGTTGAAAATTTAGAGGAGTAAAAACATAAATTTCACTGGCATTGTAACTGTTAGCTACAGCAATGCTAAAGTACAACGTTTTATTTTTAATCCCACTGACCTTTCCGAGGCATGACAAAGGACAATAGTATGGTACAAGTGCAAAAAGTTTAAGGCAGTAGTTGCTTCCAATTCATAGTGCAATTTTTCTGAAATTATTTTTTCCATTCGTTTTATGTCAGAAGCTGTACATTTACATTGACTTATGCGGATTACATCATGAGTGGATGGAATATTGCATTCTTCTTCAACTATTCTAGCAGCCAGCAAAAAACAACAGACTCCAATGCAAGACAAATGCTTAGGTTTCACCTGAAAAACAAAGAACAAAAGCTTCTTCTAACAACTCTCACTCTGATTTAGCAAAGCAGGCACTTAAAGATTATTATAATGATGTCCCTGTTAGAGCACAATCTAGCTGCTTCAAGTACTTACCCTTATTCACAATTATACTTAATCATTTTTACATTTTAAACTGAGTTACCTTCCCATTTTAAAAAGGCATTTTAAGCATTTTAAGCATTTAAATTAAGGAACTTAAATGCAAATGCAAAAGGTAGGCTTTTTTTTTTTTTTTTTTTGATTTCTTATTTATTTACTTGAGAGAGAAAGAGCACCCATGCCAGCACAGGCAGGGTGAAAGCAGAGAGAGAAGTAGACTCCCTGAACAGGGAGCCCTACCCCGGGACCCTGAGATCAGGACCTGAGCCAAAGGAAGACACTTAACCAACTGAGCCACCCAGCACCCCAAATTTCTAACGCTGAATCATGCTTTGTATTTCAAACATGAAATTCGTAATAGCAGTCTCCCCCAACATAAATTAAGCCTTTCAACACCAAGATAATATAAACTTCTTTGGATATAAACATGATACATGTGTCTTATCTTTTTATCTTCTCTATTTAAGCACATCCCACATTTCAGTGCAAATCTGCCCAAGAAAAATATTGCATCAGTTGTGCAGAGCAGAGCATATGTAAAAGCTGCCAGGGACAGATGGCTGCCCTTTTCTTTTCAGTGTCCTGAAAACTGACCCAGCAGCTGATAGCAATCCTATTGGCAGAAGAATCACCACATTTTTCTAACAGTTGCTGGTTAATAAGACTACGGCTCCCTGCTTTGAAAAGACTTCTCACAGGGAAGGCAGTAGGTCACCTTTAATATACTCTCATACTTACAACATTTGTCATGTTTCAGTATTAAAAACAACGAAGCTCTCGAAAGAAACAAAATGGGAGGTAAAAAATATGAAAACCTTATTTTGAGGACTGTATACCTACGTAGGGAATACCTAAAAACAGTGGTCTCCATTTTGTCACATCTTCAAAGCAAAGGTATATAATTGGTAACAGCAAAACATAAAATACAACACAGTTAATTCTGCAGTCTCTCACTCTGGCACTGAAGATCACAATTCCAGTTAAAAATGTTTATATCTAGTAACATAATTACAGTCACTTGTCAAACATTTATCGAACCCTTGTATGCTAGGCACTGTGCTGAGCACTAGGTTTAGAAATATAAAGATGCATATTCAAAAGTGATTAAATACCTTCATAAGAGCCAAGAATCTATCTAAAATATTGACAGCCAGGACAAAAGTTTCAGTGCAAGATCCAAAAAAGTTGGTTAAACTCCTTAAATCTTCTACTTTGGCATTTCTCAATCTTGGACACAAAGTGTTATCATCCTGCAATAAAAATCAAGAGCCAAAGTTATGAATTTCTTAGAGCTAGATGGATAAATACACTCAATTATATTCAAATAAGGCAATTTTTCTTCTTAACCTTCAAGATTATGGGAGGAAAGAGTGCTATCATTTAACTAATGATACACTTTTTCAGATACAAGGCACACATATACACCATGATTTTTTTAAAAATATACAGCATAAAAGAGCTTCAGCAATCCAATATAAAGTGAACACATGTCATCACACCTCCAGAGGATTATAGCAATATAATTTCCATATAATGGATGTAGTTTGTTTTATTTTAAAAAAATCTAAGAGCCTACTATAAAGTATTTCATGGGCAGAGGGTATTTCCACAAATGAACTACTCAGCTCCCAGGAAGTCTCCCACCCAGAAACTACAGGTTGAGGGTGCCACATTTGAAGAACACTTCTCTAGAGTTAGTATCACTCTCATAACCTCTTGCATAACCCTATAAGATTTATCTAAGTATTCTAGAAAACAAATTTTGGTCTTAAGAAACTTTGCAGCCTTTAGTCTTAATCCACTGGGACCAAAAAAAAAAAAAAAAGTCCTTCTTCTCCAAGCCCTATCAGTTGCTTGAGAAGGAAGATATCTTTTCTGGGAGCTTACCTCCGGGGTAGCCTCGATCAAGCTTAGCCCCTTCTCTCGAGGTTGGAATCTCTGCTCCTGTTCTAGATAGAGGTTCAACAATCCGAAGAGCTGGACCCCTTCACGACCCGTCAAATACTCTGCCCCCAAATCCTTCATCTGCAGCAAAGACACCACAGTTACAGGGTATCCTGTGGGGAGGAGGAGGAATGGGAAAGTGGGCAGAAAAGAGCTAGTGCCAATACCTCCAGCGAGAGGCGCCCCAGCACGCGCCCGCAAGCAGCGGGTGAGGGGATCAGTCACGTCCTCCAGAACCCAGCGCAATCTTCCCCCACCTCTAGGGAGGTGTGGCAGGAGGAGGGGCCGCGGTCCCGTCCGCCGGCCAGCGCTGGGTCAGACCGGCCAGCCCCGGCCTCCCGGCCGTTTCACAAACAGGAAACTATCCCGGGGCCGCGGTGTCCCGGCGGCGGCACCACCTGAAGCCGAGGGGGAGGGGCTTCTCCCCACAGAAAGCACCCTGGGCAGCTAAGGCACTGGGTCTTGGGGTGGGCGCT
>PITA01009020.1:24014-80869 GCA_004023965.1 Spilogale gracilis
CAGAGGTCCCGCCCACCCCACACCCAAACAACACAGTCCATCCACCGAAGCCCGGGTTCAACTGTGCTGAGCCCCGGGGCTGTCAATCCAGGAAGCACCACCCCAGCGATCCCCCGTGACAAAATGGGAAAAGGGGGGGGGGGTACAACCAAAGAATTGTCTTCAGCCTCCTCGACTCTACTACCTCCAACATTTGGACGGCCCCCCCAGCGCCCACTCCCCCAACTGAGGGTAGGGTCGGAGTCGCTCCCGGGCCTGAGGAGTGGGTTGGTACTCCCCCACCACCATGTCCCAACCATGAACAAAGAAACCCGGCGATCCCCAGCAAGCCCACTCACCGTGTCGGAGACGCGCCTCCACCAGCCCGCGGCGTGACGGTCCGGTGAGAACTGGGCGCGGCGGGGCCGTCCAAACCTGTCTCCGGAGGTCGGGAACCCGCCGCCTTAGCGGTGCCCTCGGACCGGCATCGGACCCTTTTCCCCCCACCCCCCTGCCACCGCCGCCTCGGTCTCACAGCCCGAGCATCATCCTGCTCCCTGTGCGCCCCCCCTGGAGCTGGGGCACAGCGCCGGACCCTCAATCCTGCCCCTCTACGGGCACCGCTGCCTCCACCGCGGAGGCCGACGCAAACCCCTTGTTTTTATTTTGAGTTTTCGACGCCCCCAAGGGGGCGGGGCACGTGACTCCCCGCGGAGGGATCCGCAGCTTCCGCAAAAGACTTTGAAAAAGAGTCCCGCCCCTATACTACTGTCCCCAGCGGGATTTGTGCCCTCCTCCCCTCGCCTCTGCTTTGCCGGTCTCAGGGCGGAGAATGGAATCTGGGAGTCGGCTTTCTGCGATCGATCCCGAGAGGCGGAAGGAAAAACAGTGATAGGTTTGAGAGGCGGAAGGAGATAGTTTCTGGTTGCAGCGCACCTTTTAAAGGTCCCCATTTGTTTTGTTTTTGGTGTTTTGAAAAGTCCGCCCAAAGCAGCCAGCTCTCCAATTGGATACTGGTAGAGCGACCAGAATGCTGAGCATCTAAGGCACTTCTCGAATCTGGATTGGCTGACTGATTCGTCTTCGAGTCCGCTGATTGGCTTTCGTCTTATCCAGAGCTTCTACCTTCCTTTGGGCCTTAGCAACTCTGGGGTCTGGATTGCGCATGCCTGAGAGCTCCGGAGGCATTTATAGACCTGACCCTGGGGTGTAAGCCTTCCCACCCTCGCGTCCACGGGTCCGGGGAGTATGCTACCCTTACATCCAGAGAGCTGTAATGGCTAGAAAACCTTTATTTTGTCCTGTGGGTACATTTTGCTATAGCCAATCAAGTTATAAAATTGTTGGGGTGCTTACTGAAATTTATAGGAGAAAAATACTCTCATCTCGTGTATATGCTTTAAAGTTTTTCATGCCAAGGGGAAAAAAATACAGATGATAGATGAAACGAGATGGGCAAAAAGTTAAGACTTGGTGACAGTGGGTGATGGGTACAGGAGTGTTCATTGTAACTATTCTTTTTAATTTGATGTGCCTTGAAATTTTTCTGTTAATAAAAATAAGTGTACAAGAGGGGGACTTAAAAGGAAAAACTTAAGCTGCCCATACTGAGAGGACACATAAACATTTAATAATTATAATATCGTGCCTCCAGAGGTTGTAATTGTGCTGTTGTTTTAATGAAAACTCCCAGAGGCTTCAGTCACCCACAAATTATAATTTATTGTCCATTATAATTAACATTATTACTAAGAGGCAACACCTCTTCTGAGGTGGAGCAAAAAGCAGAGCAAAGAGAGCCTTAGGCCAGAGAAACCTTCACACAATATCATCTTTGGGGGGATGTAAGAGTCTTCCTTCTAATATTTACGATTACCATCCTTCGTCTCTCCCTCCTCAGTTCCCGGCCCACTATCAGCCAAATACAGGCATCAGCGAATAGCATATTCTTGAGTTCTAATCTAAATAATCAAACTCAGGGAACAGATTTCTCCTATCTGTTCTTCTGCATGTTTTTTGTGAATTGTGTTGTTGTTTGTGAAATACGAGAAGGCACACAACACAGCTTTAGAAGCAGCTTTATCTTCTTTCCAGAGCAGCTGAAGAATTTTAGAAATAGATCCCTTTATATATTAGCTGGGACTAGACACCAGCCTGGAGCATGGAGCAACTGGGGAAAGGGACCTAGAAGAGCAAATTCTCTTTCAGGAAGATGTGGCCTTGTTCAGGGTTTTGGAAAAGAAATATAATTATATTAACGGATTACTTCTAAATTGTTTACACGTTGCCTAATTTTGTGCAATACTCATGTGACCTTTTAGACATTATTAAACCTATTGTTTTTATTTGACATAAACTTTTTTACTGGAAATCTATCCTGAAAAACATAAATGAGGGTATGCAACTAACTTGGAAAATAAAACTAAGATTAGAATTAGAAAAATGACAGTTCACTGCAGTATATAAAGAGGTTCCAGAGAGAGACAGATAGCAGCTGGACAGAAAACATGCACCATGAGAGTAAGGAGAGTTTGTGGCCAAAGCATAAAGGAGGTTGGGGACTTTTTTCAAGTAGAAGGCAAAGGTAGAAAAGGAACATGAGATATAAAATAAGTGATGTGAAAGAGGAAATGTAAAATTATGTGGTAGAGGATTTTTTAAATAGAGATGGCATAAGACAAAAAGGAAGAGATCAAGAAATTGTCCTTGACTTAGATCACTGCCTGTTAGAAAGTTATATAAAATGTATACTATATGATATTTCATAATTGGCATTTTTTTTGTATCTTTTATCATGAAGCCTTTTGAATGATGAGCAGTTCTCTAAGAATAAGACAAGAAAGCTTGCTAAGTGGTGTTCAGTTTCCTGGTCTTGGCAGGCTCTGTTCAGTATAGGAGAAAAGACTGATCAAATTGTCCAATATGGAGCCCTTTCTCCACTTCAGTCCACTTACCTTTTTAAGATAAAGGAAATAGCAATCATTAAAAAATATTGTTCAAGTATAACTACTGGAACATCATCTTTTTTTTTTTCCAAAACACCTCCTTTCAATAATGATGATATTCTGGGGGAGGAAAATGATGTAAGTTTTCTCCTTTAGTTCTGCTGATTTTTTTTCAGTTGTTTGTTATTACAGCCTTTATTTTTTTCATTTTTTTAAAAAATGACAGCCTTTCTCTAGGCTCTGTTTTTTTGTCCTTATCACTTTGGTTTACTTTGCTACAGCTGTGGGTCTTATTTATTTAAAGGACATTCTCCCCCAGGCACCCATCAACTACCTTTCAGTCCTTCCTAGCTGTTTTGGGCGGGACTTTCCTGCATCAGGCACACATACAAAATAGGGAATCAGACATCTGGCAGTCCCGGGAAAGACTTTGAGGGAATTTATTTCATTATAAGATACTTGGTCTCCTACAGCACAGTGAGATTGGGGATACACGGTCCCCAGTAACCTCATGAAGGACAGGCAGGGAACTTGTCTTCAGTGACATCTGAGACTGTGAACCTGGAAGGTGGGCACAGAGCAGGAAATCTGCAGTAGCACAACCACAGAAACAATGCCTTCATTCAGTGAATCCTGGACTTCGGAGGAGTGTCCTTCAAACCACTCGACATTTAAGCTTCTACCTTGGAAGGAAAACAGAGTATCTGCAAGGAGCTCTGAAACTGCTTCCCTTCCTGTTGTATAACTTGGACTTTCTGAACTTCGAAAGGCATCAAAATTCCCTTACAACTGCTTCGATAGCATCTTTCTCCTCACAAATGAAAGTATTAAACAATAAATCTTTACTTTTTATTTAACATTTAATGAATATATTCTCGATGCCTGGCATGGTACCAGACCTCAGGGATACAAAAATAGGCAAATAAAACAGAATCCCAGAATTTACCTTGGTACCTCTGAGGTGTAAGGCAAAAGCTCTAAGCAAGGAATCAGAACACCTGACTTTGAGTCCTATCTTTCTTACTTTTAATAGAAATAGCACCGCAAATACCTTGAATAATGTGAATTGTCCTGAACCTCAGTTTTCCAATCCAAAAAACAAATGGGGGGAAATAATCACCAGAGGGTAATTGTTTCTTCCTCCTATGAAAATATTAAATAAAAACATTTGGTGGTTTCTTTTTCGGTTTTTTTTTTAGATTTTATGTATTTGAGAGAAAGAGAGAGAGCATGTGAGCAAGCATGAGTTGGGCGGGGGGCAGAGATAAGCGGACTCCCTGCCAAGTGCAGAGCCAGACATGGGGCTTGACATAGGGCTTGACATGGGGCTCAATATGGGGCTTGACCCCATGATCCTGAGATCCTGAGATCATGACCTGAGCCAAAGCCAGGTGCTTAACCTACTGAGCCACACAGGTGTCCCTAGATGAAAACATTTGTAAAAGTACTTTTACTGTATACATCTTCCCTGTTAGGACTTGTACAACATTGTGACTTCTTAAGGGAAAAGAAGGAAAGGAAAGAACCTCAGGATCAGGACTGGTAAAGTTGACATAATGCCATATTCCCTTTCCCCTCCATTCACTTTTTCTGGCTCCATGCCTTGGCTATTTTCTTTCATTGAGGTGTTTTGCAGTCCCAAACTTCCTGTTTAGGTTAACCTTGCTAGCAGAACCTGGCAAAGAGGACAGGAATGCTTGCTGGAGGGAAAGGAAACAGGGCAAGCATAAACTAATCTGGGGTACCATCTTGAAGTGATTCAGCTTTTTCAACCAAGTGCTCATTTTTTTTTAATCTGAACTTGAAAGAATGAGACAATTTATATGCAGGCAATTAATCCCTTCAAGCAATCAGCAGAGTAAATGAGTGAACATCTCATAGATTCTCCTTTGTGACTTTCTCATGAACACACTCCAAATTTAAAATTAGGAAATTCAACATTTATAATCTATTTACTGTATAGATATCTTGTTATTATTGTTGTCAATGATGGAAGCATGTTGTATCTTTCCAAGGGAGTATTTATCAATGCAAGGGTTAACAACATTCATAACACAGTTAATTTCGAGATAATGATGTGCTCAGTCTTGTAAGTGTGGGACATCCCGGCACCATAGAGACCTACTGAATGAATACAGCAGGGTTTCCATCCAGCCAGATTAGGCCCTCCCAGTTCCACCAGCCTGCCAGTGAGTTAACCTTCTGCAAACTATCTCTGAAACCCTCAAACTCAATGTGCATTTGACCTCAGGATCCGGACTCATTACTTTAGTATCCAGAACGCTTTCTGTTATGCTGAAAGTTAACTGAAATAGATGGAGCAGCTTTGACATGGCATCAAGAGGCTGCTAAAGGAATATGCGGCTGATAATACGGCAATGCTTGAAATCAGAGCTGATTACCACAAAATGGTGGGTCTGTCTCAAAGCAAACATATTTTAAGTGACCCAGGCTGTATTATGTTATTACTTACATAACACATTATTCTTTTATGATTCGTTCTGAGAACCATAACCTAAGTCTGATATTTCCTGTCTTTTCTTGCCATCACAGTGCTATGGGAAATTGATACTGTCAGCAAAGAATAATTTAGGAGACATCTGTTGATTATATCATCTTAATCCTAAAGGAAGTTTTCATTTTCTGTGAAAGTAATTATCTCTTATTTTGATCTCAAATGAAAAAGCAATTGACATTTAAGATGATATGAATAAGTAGTATGAGCTTAAATTCTGCTTTTGTTGATGTTTTATAGTGTCCTCAAAATGAAGGGTTTTGGGTTTTCTTTTTTAATTTCTAAAAAGAAAGATAGCTTCATAGCCAAGATCCTCAGATCCGCCTAATTGCATATATTAGTATGCTATTTATCCACGTTCTCAATAAGAAATTTTGGCTACATGTGAGAACAGAACCAAATTATTGAGGGGTTGAAGCTTTGCCATTGGAAGGAGATCTCTCTAGCAAAAAGAATAGCATTAACAAATACGAAGTCAGATATGAATATGAATATTTAACATGAAACAAATCAAGAAAAATGTAAATTTGGGGGGCACCTGGGTGGCTCAGTTGGTTAAGCGACTGCTTTCAGCTCAAGTCATGATCCTGGAGACCCGGGATCAAGTCTCACATCAGGCTTCCTGCGGCGGGAAGCCTGCTTCTCCCTCTCTCAGTCCCTCTGCTTGTGTTCCCTCTCAGGCTGTGTTTCTCTCTGACAAATAAATAAATAAAATATTTTTTAAAATGCGAATTTTTAAAAGTTTACATATATTAACTATTCCAGTTATCTATCACTTTGAGGTGAATCACCCTAAAATTTAGTGGATTAAAACAACAATCATTTCATTTTATCACTCACAGTTCTAGGGTCGGCTGAGTTCAGTGAGGCATTCCTTTCTTGGGGAGTTTCATGAAGTTACGCTAAGATGGTGCTCATGGGGCTGGAGTCGTCCTGTGGTGTGCTCAACTCACGTGTCTGAAGTGGGTTGTGAGTTTAGTTGAGGCTGGTGGCCAGAAAGCTTGCATATGTGGTCTCTCTATGTGGTCTTTCTATTTCCTCATGGCATGGTGACAAAGCTTGAAGAAAACCAAGCGAACACTGCATCTCTTTTCATGAACTATCCTTGGTTATCACATCATTTCTATACTCTTTTCATATTGCTACTATAACGAATTACCACAAATTTACTAACCAAAAACAATACAAATTTATTACCTTATTGTTCTGAGGGCCAAAAATTTGAAATGAGTCTCACTAGACTCAAATCAAAGTCAGGAGGGCTATATTCCTTCTGGAAGCTCTAGGGACAATACATTTCCTTGCCTTTGCCGGTTTCTTGAGACCACTACATTCCTTGGCTCATGGACCCTTTCTTTATCTTCAAAGCCAGCATTGTAGAATCTTCAAATCTTTCTAAACTCTGACTCTTCTGCCTTCCTTTCCCACTTACAAACGTCTTTGTGACCTTTCTCATTTACAGTATGATCTGTAAAAGTTGAGGGCATCATTGAAAACTGGCCATACTCAGTAATTAGTTTGTTTGTTTCCCTATTGCAGAAGCATATTTACATTTTAGGTTATCTTTGTTAATGTCAATATTTTATATCAAACTGCAAGAAAGAAACTTTTATTAGTAAATGCTAATGCATTGTTATAAAAGTTTTTGCCAAAGTTTATGGCTTCAAATGCTCAGACTCCCCCTTCACAAGATTATAATATTGTAATATACTTTCCTATAGAATTTGTTTTTAATTTAGTCTTTCCTCTAGCATGGCTTATCTTTTTTTTTTAAGTATTGGTGTCTTAAAACATTTCTTTCAGCTTTACAACTCATTCTGGATATCATACTACATGAAAAGATTGGATAAAATTTTTCTTAAATAAGACATCAATCCTAACATATAATATTTGCATGTTTCCAAATTTCAGTTAAAACAGTGTGTCCCCCGATCAACTTCCCCTTAGCCAGATCCAAAATACTAGTGGACAAATCAAGTACTTCAAAACACAAGAGAAAATGGAACAGTGGAATTTGACATGGAGATAGACAGCAGCCTTAACTGACTACAGGTAAAAGGCTTTTCTTTTACAAAACTAGAAAATAAAAGTATGCGAACACTCTGCTAGAGCCCATCCTGAGACCTCAGACAGAGCCATGCAAGTGAGGTTCCTTAAAGCTACATTTCATTAGCTTCACAGTAAGTCCACACTTGGTAATCAATAATTACCTGTCAAGCATTATACTAAGTTATTTATATGTACTCATATAATTTTAATACCTATGACACACACAGATGCAGAAATCAAGGTCCAGAGAGTTGAAGTAGCTTGATGCCACACCAGAGAGTGCTAGATTAATTTTTACTAGCAGACAACCTGATTCCATGACCTATCACTCTTAACTATTTTACATAGTTATTCAGGTATCAGGAAGAAGGAGAATAAAACTCCAAACTGGACATAAGCTTGCTCCATTTAGTGTATTACTTATTAAATTCATGTAAAATGTTTGCACCAGTAGTTTGGGTTAGCCTAAAACAAGGCAATTTGGATTTGGATGTTTTATTAGGAAAATTAATCAGTAAATTATTCACCTGCATACTTTTGTAATGTGTTTTTCTTCTGTTATTGTTGTTCTCTTAAATAGCAAGAGAAATCTAATTTTTCTCTACAAAACTAATCTGAAAAGAAATTGTGCAGTTAGAGACCAGGCCTACCAGGATTAACCATTCACCCTGGAGTTTGGGATTAATGTGTTTCTAACAAAACAGGCCAATTGTTTTGAGTACCACTCAAATCCCAGGAAAACCAATAGGGCAAGAAAAAAGAGGCTCTTTCTTTTCTGCCTTTCTTTCAACATTGCAGAGAGACATCTAAGATTTGAAATATCATGTGAGTATGTGAGCTGGCAAATATTTTAATGCCAGAGGGAAATTGCTGCTGTGTTCTTATTGGTCCTACTAAAGGGCTATTTTGCAGACATTTGGGCTGTTTTTCACCTTGTGATGTATAAGTATTTTTTATCTTTATGAAAACAGAAAATTGTAACCAGCAAATACTCTGATTGCCCTACCATGGCTGGTCGTGCTCTCCTATTCTCAGAACCTGCATGAGGAAGTCAAGCTCTCTTGATCATTAACTGCTAAAAATAGCAGTTTTGAGCCTTACAGCATGTGCTGGACAGAAGGAAGGTGGAGATGGGGAGGGGTAGCACAAATACAATATGTGGAAGATATTTCTTTTGGCATGAACCCAGAGGTTACCAATTTATCATGCTAATTATGTTGTGCAACATTTTTAAGTGTTATGATGGGTATAATATTATCTATAGATCTTTAAACATAGAAATTTATTGACTCATTCTGCATGAAGATTAGCTTACTACACTATTCAGGGTTTTGCAGCCATGTGTTTTATAAATGCAACCCACACTGCATTTTTTTATTATTTATTTTATTTTTTTAGTGTTCCAAGATTCATTGTTTATGCCCCACACCCAGTGCTCCATGCAATATGTGCGCTCAGTACCACCAGGCTCTCCCATCCCCTCCCCCCTTCCCTCCAAGACCCTCAGTTTGTTTCTGAGTCCAAAAGCTCTCATGTTTTGTTTCTCTCCCCAAATTACCCTACTTCCCATTTCCTTTCCTTCTCCTACTGTCCTCTATATTACCTCTTATGCACTGCAAGTAAGTGAAACCATGGGATACTTGACTTTCTCTACTTGGCTTATTTCACTCAGCATAACCTCTTCCAATCCAGTCCATGTTGCTGCAAAAGTTGGATATTCATCCTTTCTGATGGAAGTGTAGTATTCCATTGTATATATGTACCACATCTTCTTTATCCATTCATCTGTTGAAGGGCACCTTGGCTCTTTCCACCATTTGGCGATTGTGGCCATTGCTGCAATGAACATTGGGGTACATATGGCCCTTCTTTTCACTACATCTGTATCTTTGGGGTAAATATCCAGGAGTGCAATTGTAGGGTCATAGTGTAGCTCTATTTTTAATTTTTTAAGAAATCTCCACACTGTTTTCCAACATGGCTGCACCAACTTGCATTCCCACCAACAGTGAACTTTCCCTAATCTGGGGAATGAAAAGAATGTTTGTGTCCTAGAAGCAGAGAGGACACTCCCCCAAGATCAATGAGACCAGAAAAACCTCCAGGTACATAATTGTGAAATCCATGAATCATAAAATCAAAGAATATGTCTTAAGGGCAGCTCGGGGGAAGCGATCCCTTACCTACAGAGGGAGCACCATCAGAATAAGGTCAGCCCTATCCACAGAAACCTGGCCAGCCAGAAAGGGCTGGAAAGACATACTCAGGAAATTACATGAAAAAATATGCAACCAAGGATAATGTACCTAGCAAGGTTGACTTTCAGAATGGAAGGAGAAATAAAGAGCTTCCAGGACTGCCAAGGTCTAAAAGATTATGCGACCATCAAGCCAGCACTACAAGCAATATTAAGAGGGGTTCTATGAAAAAGAAATGAACCCAAGAGTGACACAGAACAAAAATTACAGAGGTAATTTATAGAAACATGAATTTCACAGGTAACATGATGTCAATAAAAATGTATCTATCAATAATCACTCTCAATGTGAATGGCCTAAATGCTCCAATAAAAAGGCACAGAGTTGCAGACTGGATAAAACGACAGGTCCCATCCATATGCTGTTTACATGAGACACATTTTGAATCTAAAAACACTTCCAGATTGAAAGTGAGGGGATGGGGGACCATCTTTCATGCCAATGGACCTCAAAAGAAAGCCAGGGTAGCAATTCTCATATCAGACAAATTGGATTTTAATCTAAAGACTGTAGTCAGAGACACAGAAGGACACTACATCATTCTCAAAGGGTCTATACACCACTCTGCATTCTAAATTTTTGCTGCTTCTTTGTCCAGTTTAATAAATATTAACCAGGGGGTGCCTGGATGGCTTAGTCCTTAAGCATCTGCCTTTGGATCAGGTCATGCTCCCAGGGTTCTGGGATCCAGACTCATGTCAGGCTCCCTGCTTCCCTCTCTCTCACTCCCCCTGCTGCTGTGTTCCCTCTCTTGCTTGTCTCTCTCTGTCAAACAAATAAATAAAATCTTAAAAAAATAAAATAAAATAAACCTGGCAGCTGCTCTATTGTAGACACAGTGATAAAAATAAAAGATACAAGGTGACTACAGTTAGACACTGCCCACAAGGAGCTCAAAAGAGGAGAACCAAGTCTATAAATAACAATATTACTATGAGATTTGTACAAATCTAGGGCTGTGTACAAAGTATGGCAGCAAGACCTGGAAGGAAGTTGTATCAGGAGAGGAAAGGGAGATTAGATAAATCTATACAGAGGAGAGGGTTCTTGGTTGCTTCTAAAAAAGTTGCTTTTACTATGTGACTATATCTACTTCCTTCAACCCAAAATGTTATATTCATTTTTAAAACTGAGCTGCTTCTGTCTTAACAGATTAGCAGCATCTAGCTACTCAAGAGTATGTGGTGGTAGAAATTCCTCCTTCAGAATGTTCTTTTAACACTGGCATCTCTCAGATATTAGTGAAGTTCATTATCTTAACTAAAACTACTTCAAAGTTACATTTTATGATTTTATTTAGGCTATGTCAGATATTGCCATTTCCCTATAAATGGATTATCTTAATATATTTTAATTACTAATGTAATAAAAACACATTACAGAAAACATAAAAAAGAAGGAATCACCTATAAACAAACCATCCAACACAACTAATGTTATTGTTGTGATGTAAAATCTGCTGGTCTCTTTTCTGAGATGTTTTTTTTAATTGTACTGTGAAATATACACAGAAGAAAGAATATATGGTTGACACACAATTTAAAGACCATTGATAAAACAAGTGATTATATATCCACACTCAAATTAATAAATATGGAACATAAATTGTACCTTTGAAACCTTTAGATGCCTTAGCCAGCGCACATCCTCCACCCTCTCTCCCTAAAAGTAGTTCTAGTGCTAAATTTTTAGTTAATCATCCCTTTCCTTTAAAAAATAGATTGCTTAAAAAAAGTTTGCTTTTTGTGCAGCTCTGAATAATATATTGCTTTGTGTTTGAATTTTATGTAAGTGGAATCACACTGAATACATTTCTCTGTGACTTCTTTTAACAAAATGGTTTGTTTGCTTGTTTTCCTTTTTAGGAGAGAACCTGAATGGGAGCCCAGCCTCAGAACACTGAATGCTGTGAGCTTTTGCTGCCCTCCCCTGCCTAACTTCATGTTTTTGAGCTACCTGCATGTTTGCCTGTAGCTAGAGCATTTAAAATAACATGTATGAAAATACCACACTGTATCCATTTTACTGTGGATGGACTTTGGATATCTTTCCAATTTATCACTATCATGAAAACTTCTGCAGTTTATGCCGCTCATCTTTTTGTGCACACATCCAAGGGTTTTTCTATATTAGATTCACATAAGTGGAATATATATAAATGCTATTAGTAAACCATAAAATACTAAACAAATGTGAATTATTGTTATTATTATTATTATTATTATTTTGGGCTTAAACTTCAGCTTTGTTGTTTAATAACTCTATGACTTATATGGCAAGTGGTTTAACTTTTTAAAGCTTTTTTCTTACCTGAAAATTGCAGTTTTATGAGGATTAAATGAAATAACAAGGAAAGCTTAAGCACAGAGCAGATGGTGAGGACTTAGCAAGGGTAACTATTATTTCTTATTGTAACTTACTCCGCATATCAGGAGAAAAATTGCCTCGAGTCACTCTTCAAATAATCATAATAGATTATACTGAACTGTCCACATGATCAACAGCCTGCACTTGAGAGAGAACTGAATTGGACAGCACCCAAACTATAGAAAAGCAACTGATCTTTTCTCTCTATAGAGCTAACTAGCCATTATGAAAAGTGACCCCTGCTCTTATTAGTTAACTGGGTGAATCAACCTGGACACACGCTGTATAAACAAATTTCATGTGCTGAGAATATTGTTGTAAAGCCCAAGGATCAACATCACTATAATTTGATGGTTATTACTCATAAAATGTTTGAATAAGAATTAATAATGCTTGCTTATTTCATATGAGGACAATTCAATCATGACCTGTTTCTTATTCAGAATACAAATCTGTACTCTGTCCTTCCTTATTGCCCATTTCTACAACCGAAAGGATTTGGCTGTCTCCACCCAGCTCTTTTTTCCATGTTTTTTGAGAGCTGGACAAAGTGGGTAACATGGAGAAAAACCATGTGCTACTTCTCACAGACTTAATTCATTTTCTCCTACAGCTCTTGAGGTCAGACATCTCCAAGAAGATCATGACCTAAATTCAGATCAGCAATGTGCCAGGGAAAGAAGACAGCTGTATGGGACAATTCTGGCTCCAAACAATGCTAAGCATTTATGTGATTCCATTAAAAAAAAAAACTAAATTGATATATAATTTAAAAATATAAAATTTCTGGCGTATTGCAGTATGTGGAATACAAAACAACTGGAACGTAAACCAAGTAGATATTGTTTTATTTCTCCATAAATATATAGCACTCTGTGTTCCCAGAAGCCACTGGATCGTGGTTACTTCTGATCTTATCCCAACCAGTTGCACAAGTACTGGGAATCAAACACCTGTTTATTTGTTAATGCAACTGAGGAAACTTGATCATTGGGTTTCAATGACTCTAAAGTATACATGTGCATTCTGTTTCAGGCCATATGTTTTATTTCCTTTTGTATATGGGTTTGTTGTGATCATCAGTTTCCTATTTGCAAAAAAAAAAATGGTGTGATTCATATTTTGCCTCACTGCTGATGACAATTCATTGTTTTTGTTCTCAGGGAACAATAAATTCTGTATGAATATTATCAGCCAGTTTTTTAAGTTTTAAGAATGGTATATGGTGTCAGTAAGTAAGTTGGCATTGCTTTGGGGTATGAGATAATTAAATGCACTTACATCACATCATATCTCAATATTGTAAATATATTAGCATACATACTATTAATTAATTACAGACTTTGATCACTTCAATTTTCTTTTGGAAGAAGGTTTTCCCCGCTGCCCAAAGAGAGCTTGACTGGGATTTTCTAGGCATGGTACCGTATCCAAAATGCAGTTGATATCCTCTTGGTTATATATTAGTTGTTACTCTGCCACTTCTGTAAAGTTTTCTAAAACAGCACACACACACACACACACACACACACACACACACACACAAATGATGAGGAAGAAAACATTTGCTTTGGCTCAGTGAGCACTTAATGAGCAACTACTGGGTACTAGATATTGTGCTGGATACTGGAAAAAGAAAGAAAGACACAGCCCTCACAGTTTGGTCAAAAGGCAAGGACATAGGTCATTCAAATAAAATATAGTAAATGCTATAATAGAGGTGAGCACAGGACCATGGAAGTACAGAGGAGGAGCTAAAATCTTCTCTACTGAATTGCTGACTCACTGGCCAACCCAACAGCCTACTGGATATCATTAGCTTCGCCACATGTTGGAAACAGAACCCAGAAACTGTCCCATTCAAACAACTTTTTGCAGAAACTGCCAGCACCCGGTTCATTTTCTCTGGCCCCCAGAGTCTGCTCAGGCTGTATGTGAGAACAGCCCTCAACCAGTGACCGAGAGGGGGCTACATAACCCAGCTGTATTTTAAGATTTTGTTTATTTATTTTTTAAGATTTTATTTATTTATTTGACAGAGAGAAACACAACTAGAAGGGGAATACAAGAAGGAGGAGAGAGAGTGGGAGAAACAGGCTTCCCACAGAGCAGGGAGCCCGATGCAGGACTCAATCCCAGGACTCCGGGATCATGACCTGAGCCGAAGGCAGACACTTAATGACTGAGCCAGCCAGGTGCCCCAAACCAGGTCTATCCTAACACAGGTGGGATAGCTCAGAGAATGAATAATTCTGTCATATGTTCTACAATGGTCCCCATTGAATCTCTGCACAGTGAGGTCCCATCGAATCTCTGCATGGTGAGGATGATTATGGAAAAAATTGCTCAAGTGGAAGGCCTGGGAAATTCCCATCCCTGCTCAGATTGTAATCTAAGAGCAATGCCTCATCCTGATGGAACTTCAGAGATTAGCATACCATCAAAGAACTGACAAAAGCAGGTATAATGAGACCTTTAGTATCCCCATGTACTTTGCCTATTTGACCCACAGAAAAGTTGGACAGATGCTTGGGAATAACCATGCAGTATGGCAGACTTAATCAGGACCCTTCAACTGCAGCTGCTATTTAGATGTAATCTCTTTCCTGGAACAAATCAAGAGTCTCTGGCACCTGGTGTGCAGCTATTGATTTGAAAATACTTCTTTTCCCATATCAATTTGTACCCGAAGCCATTTGCTTTTACCTGATGTAGCCTCAGTACTATGTCAACTTTCCTGCTCTCTACCATGATAGAGTCTGCCAAGATTGTGGTTGACAGTACACATGAAAACACGCTGGTCTACAGCACTGATGGTATCATATTGGTTGGACCTGATCAAGCCCTGAAGAAGGTATTTTCTATAATTCAGACAGACATAGGTGAGCCAGAGAATAGCAGATAAACCTCACGAAAATTCAGGAACTCATTATATATGTGAAGTTCCTAGGAATCAAATGCTATAGAACACCTCAAGGTGTCCTTTAGAGTGGGAGATAATTGCTGCACCTTGCACAGTCTACCTCTAAAGAAGAGGCACTAGGTGGATCTCTCTGGATTTTAGAGGTAATATACGCCATATTTGAGTGGGCTACTTAGGTTCCACTTACAAGTAATCTGCAAAGCGGCCAGGGTTATGGGGGACCAGAGCAAGTGCAGGCTGGGGGGTGAGATGCTCTTCTTGTAACCCAGCAAACTCAATGATACATGGACTCTCTGTGGCAAACGTGAAGTCACTGGAAAGCAACAATTAGAGAATTAAGCATATAACTCAAGGGTCTGAAGCAAATCCATGCTTCTTCTGCAGGTAAAATTCTTTTCAGAAACAGCTTCTCGTGTGATGTCAGCACTGAATGCCTTACATATATTCTCAATTTCCCATTATGAACTAGGTGACCTTCCTACCCATAAAGCTGGGTATACACAGAAGCAATCTGTCATCAAATGGAAATAGTATATAAGAGATCGAGCCCAAGCAGGTCCAGAGAGCACACTTAAATTGTCTAAGCAGGTAGCTTGTACTCCTTCAATATCAACTCCTGGCCCTTCTTCAATCCATTTCTATAGGCACATAGGGGAGTTTCTTATTACCAGTTGAATGAAGAGAAAGAAGCTCAGTCCTGGTTCACAGGTAGTAAAACAGTATCCTCAGACAAACTGGAACAGAGAGTTGCAGCATTATAGCTCTACTCAGGGATGTCTCCGAACAGTGGTAAAGGAAAATGCACCCCAAAGGCAGAACTTAGTTGACATATTTTTCTGAACTGGGAGATGGCCAGAGGTATGGACTTAGCCTGGTCCATGGGTGATTGGTGACAGTTTGGCTGGATGGATGTTCAGGGACTCGGATTAAAAAAAAAAAAATAGAATAATGACAAGAAGGGGTCTGTGGCAAAGATGTGTGGCAAAGATTATAGATCTCTCATAATAAACACAGAGTGGAAGTTATTCGTGAATACCCTCCAAAAAGCATCCATCACGGTGGAATATTTCAGTAATCATGTAGGTAGAGGAAAGGGCAGGGCAGTCTGTATGCATCAGTCAGCTTCCTTCACTGGCCACTACAGGGCTTTCTCACTGGGCCCATGCATAATGTGGTCACAGTTGCAAGAATGGAGGCTATTTATGGACTTAACAACAGGGAGTGACCTAGCCACTGTTATTGATGAGTGCATAATCAGCCAACATAAGGCATCAACACTGAGTCCCCTGGGGGACCAGCCAACTACCGGGTGCAGACTAATTAAAGTGGTTCCCTACATTATGGAAGAGGCAGAGATTCGTCTCCACTAAAATAGACATATATTTTGAATATAGATTTGCCTTCCCTGGTTGTAATGCCTTTGCAAGTACCACCATTTGCGGACTTTCAGAATGCTTTATCCACCACCAGGGCATTCTGTACAATGTTGCTCCTGGTCAAAGAATTCATTTCACTACCAAAGAAGCACAGCAATGAGTTTGTCTGTGGAATTCACTGATCTTACCACATAATTATCACTCAGAAGCAGTTAGTTTACAAGAATGGTGGGATAGTCTCCTGAACTCACAATGTCTACTAATGGGTGGACTTCTAGCCTACAAGGTAAAAAAATACTCTAAATCAGCAACTAGTACATAGTGGTGTCCCTTCTGTAACTGAAATGCATGGGTTCAGGAACCAAGGAGGAAGTGAAAATGCTTCCCCTCAGTATTACATTTGAAGTCCACTCCCAGAAGTTCTGCTACCCATTCTTGCAATTTTTCAGTTCTGTTCATTTGGAGATCTTGGTTCCAAAGAGCAGAAGATTTTTGTCAAGAGATATAACAATGTTCACTTATCCAGTGAATAAGACGTTGAGGTTGACATCTGACTCTTTGGGACTCTTCTTGCTACTGGTGAATGTATACTGTAGACTACTGGAATAATATATCCAGAGTGCTGAGGTACAGCTGAATTTCTGAGGCCCAATGCAGGCAGAACCAGGGGGTTCTTTGAGGAGCCTCTCACTGCTTCAAATTAATAGAAAATGACAGCCATAAAAAAAAGTCAGGACAGACAACTGAATAATCAGGTGCTTCAGTACTGAAAGTTTAGATCGTACTACCAAGCAAAGAAGTCCAATCACCTGAAATCCTACCTGAGGACAAGTGAAAAATAGAAAGGAAGAGAGAAATTATTAATAACGACTATGGTCCTGTGACCAGTTTTAGAAATAAAGACTGTGGCAACTTTGTACATTTTCTGCCTTGCTTATTAAGAATGTGCATTTCTGTGTATATACAGAGAGAAAGAGAAAAAAACGATTTCATTCTCTTTCCTTCTTCCCCTTCCTGTTTTACACGGGACTTGCTGGAGGTTAATTTTACAAGTTAGTCTTCAGGTGAAGAACATTCAGGTGAGACTATTACTGAATTTGAAGAATACCTGACATGATCCAGACATAGGGAGTGTGACCTACTCCCAGAAACTGATTCAACAATTATTATTAGCACAGTGTGTCTCCTCAATTGACAAGAAGGGAAAAAATATCTTTATTCATACAAAGAGTAGTTGAGTCTTGTTATGTGGAAAGAGAGTTCTTTTTACCACCAGTTAGATGGAGAATCAGCATAAGTATGGATGCTGTGTAGCCAAGGATAGACTGTGTCAGTTAGGAAGCTATTCTCTCTCGGCTGCAAACGCACCCATCTACACTTTTGCTTCAGGATGCTTTTGCAGGAACCCCCACATTCCTTCACCAGCTGGCTTCCTGTTAGGCTCCACCAAAAAGGTATTCTAGAAGGATATGGCAAAGCTGGAGGAGGATGAGGGGACTTGCTACGTGTTTTCTTTCTGCCTGCTTTCTGTGCCTGGGAGCATTGCCCTAGCATCGTTTCTTCACCCTAGCAGCACAATTTATTTTCCTCCCAGAGCAGCAGCTTAACGCCATTTGAGATTTTCCTCTACTTGCAGAACCACCCTCATTTTGTTCCACTTTAGAGACAAAAGAGTCAGCAGGCACCTCTTTCTCAGAGATCTGGCTTCTAGCCCAACGGGCTCCTCTTCCAAACTTGAGAGATACCAGCACAGACTGAGTAATACCTCAGGCTCTGATACCTGAATTTCAGCTCCATAGGGGCCTCACCTAGTCTTCTAAATTTTAATCATTCCAACATCTCTTTATCCCACCAAGCCTGGAGTGATAGCTGCTCCCAGCAATTGTTACTTCCCTAATAATTTAGCGACTTCGTATCTGGTTAATAATTCCCTGGCTTAAATTTTGGTGTGTTTTTATCTCCTGACTGGATACTGACTGAAACACACACCTTCCAGGATCCCCTCACCTCCTCCCATCCCCCACTCTAGGCTAGAAATTTCCCTCACACACGCCATTACTCTCTGACACAACAGTTGTCATATAATTTTGTGGATGCCTGTTTTCTTATATCACTGCTAAATGGGGAGCTCTGTATTTCAAATTATTCATCTTGGCATCTCCATTTCTCAAGGTAATGCCTAGAAAACAGAGACGTTCAGTGAATATTTATCAAATGAGTAGAAGAATAACCTAGGAAGTTTCCCCAAGAGATGATGGAAGACAGGGACAGAGGAGCCACAAGACCAAGCCTCACCAATATTTTGATCTCAGGATTCCTTTGGAGGGTAATTTACTGGTAAATGTTGAATAAACCACTTAAAAAAAAAAAAAAAGAAAAGCTCTTATTTGCTGATGTTTGTTTTGTAAACACTTCCTCCCTGGCCGATTTCAAACCATCAATATCATGTCCTTGAACACAGACCTGGGAGGAGATCTGTACAGTTGGTTCCAATAAGCTGGTGCTGGCCAGTTCCAACACAGCATTACCTTACATTTTTAAATGTTATTGAGGAATTTAAAGAACTTGGTTTATGTAAATTATATCTCCAAACATTTATAGCATTAGAAATTAGAACTAAAAAATTCTTAAAAATTTTTATTTCTTAGCTCTATGAAAAATCACAATAATCCCACTACTTGTTAACATAAATAACATTTTTATAAAATATAATTATACTTTTCAAAGTAAAAAACCAATTAGAGGAAGATCATTGTTTACATTTTGGCAAATCTCTCAATGTATGAATTATGAGAAGACAGCTAGATTCTCATCTCCTTCAACATACATTTTGTTGTGATATGTTGTTGTAAGTATATGAAGAAAATGTGGTCCCGCAGTTGTTATTTGAAAAAGGAGAAAGAGTGTATATTTAAATAGTCATTTCAAATAATTGAGGACACTCTTCTTTGATAATACACTAAAACTCAAAAAGTGGCAGTTTCCTAAAGCTTCGTTAAAATGTGGAAACTAAAACCATACATTTAAACTCTGTTACAAGAATATCCATTGGTCTATCTTGTGTTTTGAGTAGATCTTTTAGCCAGCATGATTTTGTAAAATAAAACATGGGTTATTTGGAAAGTATTCCTTCCCTGAATTATGCAGATCTTCTAAATGTTGACATATTTCATTATATAATGTCAAAAATTATTTTCACTATTATCACCACCAATCTCATCAGTGAAGTCTTTAAGTACTGGGAAACCATCAAGCTCACTGTGGTGGAGACAAGTTTCCCAAAATTCTAATTTTTACTCCTATTTTTCTCATTGGCAAAAGCATCATCATTTGTTTTTCTGTAAGTAACAGGTTCACTTCATATATTTTTTTTTAATAAAATGTCTGTCAATGCCCAAGTCTGAGTAACCATTAGTTTATATTAGCCATTCTTTCAAAGAACGGTGTTCCATGAGAAAAGCAACTAGTTCAGCTTGCATCTCAATTGCACAAGTGCTTTTACTCAAGGCAACTATTGTACTTTTCTCTCTGTGGCAGAAGTGCTTTATGCATAGTTCCCATTTTTTTACATAGAATATTAAAAAATATATAACCAAGTGTCAAGATACAATACAATTTATTTTACCATTCCATCAAGGGCATTCTTAAGGGAAACTGGCTTTCTTCTCTTTCTCTTTCTTTCTTTCTTTTCTTTTTTGTTTGGTTTTTACTGTAAGTGCATGGGAGTGAGAAAATACAATGACTCCTAGTACAATTTGGCGCCACTGCCTTGAGTCCTATGGAGATGCCAGCAATTTTAACCACTGTTGCTTTATACCATTCGTGCAAATGGCAACACAGAGAAATAATATTATAAGATTGTACCATCTTAGTACTATAATAAAAAGAATTTAGACCTCACAGACTCCAGAGAGGATGTCCCCAGAGGTCTATTGACCACACTTTGAGAAGTATTGTACAAGACAACTGAAAAAACATTTAGCCACAAGTCATCTTCTGGGAAGTTGGCATATATTTATAAGGACAATACAATTGTGAAAGATTGAGCATTTCTGGAAAGATGTTTCCCTAGTCATTATGCAAGAAAGAGAGAAAGAGAAAGAAAGAAAGAAAGAGAAAGAAAGAAAGAAAGAAAGAAAGAAAGAAAGAAAGAAAGATCTTATTGAGAGCTCTATTAAACAAATGAATCATGTCCACTGTCTCTTATCCTGAGATTTCTCTCAGCTCTAGGCTGCTGTGATTTACCATGAGACAATACAGCTCTTTCATAACACCTGGCATCCCTATTATTGTCTAGCTATAACTTTGGACTGAGGGCACCCAATATAGAAGCTCATAGCAACCAGAATGCTATAAGGACATTTATGCAAGAGCTCTTCTGAAACAGAAATTAACAAGAAATTAGACTCCCTCTCTCCAAAATTTTAAAGTAGAAATTAAAAAAAAAAGAACCACATAAATAGACACACAGATCAATAGAACAGAATAGAAAAGCCCAGATATGAACCCACATTATGTGGTTGATTAACCTTTGACAAAGCAGAAGAGAATATCCAATGGGGAAAAAAATGTCTCTTCAACAGATTTGGAAAACTGGACAACATGCAAAGAATAAAACTGGACCACTTTCTTACACCACATACAAAATAAATTCAAAGTGAATGGAAGACCTAAATATGAGACCTAAAACCATAAAAATCCTAGAAGAGAACACAGACAGTAACTTCTTTGACGTGAGCCATAGCAACTTCTTTCTAGATATGCCTCCTGAGGCAGGAAATGAAAGGAAGAAGAAACTATTGGGACTACATCAAAATAAAATCTTCTGTACAGTGAAAGAAACAACAAAACTAAAAGTCAACCTATGGAATGGGGGGAAATATTTGCAAACGACATGTCTGATAAAGGGTTAGTATCCAAAATCTATAAAGAACTTACAAAACTCAATATCTAAAAAATGAATAATCTAATATAGAAATGGGCAGAAGACATAGACATCTTTACAAAGAAGACATCCAGATGACTAAGAGACACATGAAAAGATGTTCAATATCACTCATCATCAGGGAAATACAAATCAAAGCTATAATGAGATATCACCTATCAGAATGGCTAAAATCAACAACACAAGAAACAACAGGTGTTGGCTAGAATGTAGAGAAAAGGGAACCCTCTTGCACGGTTGGTGGGAATGCAAATAGTGTCCCTCTGGGAAGCCATATGGAGGTTCCTCAAAAAGTTTAAAATAGAACTATCCTATGATCCAACATTGTACTACCAAGTATTTACTGAAAGAATACAAACATACTACTTCAAAAGGATACATGCATCCTAATGTTTGTATCAGCATTATGGAAACAATAGTCAATTTATGGAAACAGCTCCAGTGTCTACTGACTGATGAATGGATGAAGAAGGTGTGGTATATATGCACAACGGAATATTACTCAGACATAAAAAGAATGAAATCTTGCCATTTGCAATGACATGGATGCTGCTAGAAAGTATTATGTTAAGTGAAATAAGTTAGAGAATGACAAGTAATATATGATGTCATACATATGTGGAATTTAAGAAACAAAACAAAGAAGCAGAGGGGGAAAAAAGAGAGAGGGAGGCAAATCAAGAAACAGACTCTTAACGTGGAGAACAAATTCATGGTTACCAGAAAGGAGGTAGGTGGGGGGATGGGTGATACAGGTGATGGGGATTAAGGAGTGCACTTCTGGTGATGAGTACAGGGTGATGCATGGAATTGTTGAATCACTATATTGTGCACCTGAAACTGATAAAACACTGTGTGTTAACTAATGGAATTTAAATAGAAACTTAAAAAAAGAAAAACATAACTAGAGGAAAGAAAAGAATCAGCAAGTGTAGATAACAAAGAAGCTGAGGGGAACAAAATATTCAGATCAGAAATGGGGTAGTCAGGGGTGCCTGGGTGGCTCAGTTGGTTAAGCTTCTGCCTTCAGCTCAGGTCATGATCTCAGGATCCTAGAACGGAGCCCTGAGTGAGGCTCCCTGCTCAGTGGGGAGTCTGCTTCTCCTTCTCCCTCTGCCCCTCCCCCCCTACAACTCATGCTCTCTCTCAAATAAATAAAATCTTTTTTTTAAAAAAAGAAAGAAATCTTTAACGAGAAAAAGTCACAAGCATATGAAAACATAATAAGCTGCAGTTACAAGAAAAGAGACACAAAGGTAGGAAAAAGGGGCTGAAGAGAAGGTGAAAAAGTTCATCAGTAGAGCTGGCAGAAGCAATTAAAGACAAAGAAGAATCAAGTCTCCATGATGGTAGAGGCAACCAACTCCTACTGAAAGGCTAACTAGAAAATCCAGTTCATAGAGTTGCCAGGCCTCAGCTCTTAGCTGAGATTCTTTTTGTTTATCTATTTCCTTTCAAAAACTGTTTTGTGGGGCGCCTGGGTGGCTCAGTTGGTTGAGCGACTGCCTTCAGCTCAGGTCATGATCCTAGAGACCCGGGATCGAGCCCCACATTGGGCTGCCTGCTCGGTGGAAAGCCTGCTTCTCCCTCTTTCACTCCCCTTGCTTGTGTTCCCTCTCTCACTGTGTTTCTCTCTGTCAAATAAATAAAAAATCTTAAAAAAAAAAAAAAAAACTGTTTTGTTTTGTTTTAAATAATTTGAGTGTTTCTTGTAACCATTGGAGCCCAATTAACTCCTAACTACTGGGGAAGGCATCATGCTAGGTGCTTTCCCATCATTATCTCAATCGAAGTCCTATTTCCCATTGAAGCATGTGTACCAACAATGCTCTCACACATCATGTGCAATGGGAACAAATAAACTTGACATGATTTCCATTTCCACAAGCCACGAAATACATAAAATACAGAGGCAATAAGGCAGAGGGAACTGTGTAATTGGAGAATTTGTTGCTTTTTCCTCCTCGTTCAAAAAAAGAAAAACAACTGAACTATGTACCTTTAGGGTAATAAGACAAGAGGGTATTCTTTTAGTTACAAAAAAACAAAAAACAAAAACAAAAACAAAAAAACCCCACAAATCCAGTTAAATTAAATTAAGCAAACAGAGAGAATTTGTCATAAACTGCAGGGGCCTCTCATAGAAGCTTTTTAAAGAGATGCTCAGCCTCAGAAAGAGCCTGGAGGTCTCCTGTGTCTCCATCATGTTTCTGTCTGTATAACCGCTGCATTCTTCTGCCCATGCACCCGCCTTCTCTGTTTCTCTGTCTCTCTGGCAGAATAAGCAACTCCTGAGTTTGCAGGTCACAGCTGACTTCCCAAGGAAACTGTATCAATTTCCTCCTTCCTTGGGTTCTTCATTCCTTCTACTCTTCATCCACCTCAATTCCAAATTTGTAGAAAAAGTGTCCTGATTGGTCTAGCTTTGGTCAAATATTCATGGTGGGTACGATGAACTGTAACAGACTGACAGAGCCAAGGAACTACCTAGCATACAAGGGAAATGATGGTGGAATGATGTGAGGATTGGGAAGTGTTTGATTCTGTATGATCCAACCAATCATACAGGTGATTGGTTGGATCATCGTGGATCACCAGATGAGGCAATTATAGGAGGGGTAGTGTTTGTTCCTAGCTGGCTGATTCCAACAGATGTTCATTACAAAGGATGAACCATATATCACCACCACATTAACCAAAACAACTCTTAAGTGATTCCAAATTGATGAGGCCCCCTCACATGGCTTTGGAAAAGGACATTCCAGATCTACCACCCTCAAAAAACAAGCAAACAACAACAACAACACTTTCTGACACCCAATAATAATGTCAAAATATGATCTGAGAAAACTCTCCCTTTGCAGACTGCTCTCCTCCAATATGCTTCATGCTTTAATTGATCTGGGCTGGCCATCCCTTTTGCACTGTCCCACATGCCAGACCTGTTATTTTCCTTTCCTTTCACCCAAATATTATCTATCTTTCTATATTGCAGCCTTTTGCTTCATGATGACAGCTGGAAAAGTAACCTATGTTAGAGTTTTAATGGTCTGATACTGTTAACCATTCCAAATAAGATAAGTGCTTATTGGATGTATATAAGTTCTCATTTAGAGATGTGGTTCTGACAGTAACAACAACCCTGGGCCAATTGAAAAAGAGAATACATTAAGAAAGAAGGTCCATCAATGTGCTACTTATAATGCAACCCATTTCTCCTAAAATGTGGATCTTGACCTTTCCTTCTGTTTTCATTCCAACAGTAGTCTTGTTTTTCAGACCAACTTAGTAATTGCTGTCTCTGTGTTTGCACACCTTAGCCATCACACTGTGTTCTTTGCAGAATAAATAATATTATAAACCAGAGGGACTGCATGCAAAATCCCAAGGAGTCTGTGTTTGTGCAATACCTTCTAACGTCCTAGAGAATGAACAAATCGGTTTTTAATGGGCCCTAAGAGAGTTTTCAAAGATGGGAATTTTCCAAAATTTGCAGTTTCTGACCTCTTAAAATGCAAATATACAAATGTCCAGTAAAAATTGTTTCCTAAAAAGGAACATTGATGTTTATATGCATTTTAATAAGTATTAACCATACTTTCAGCTTCCTTCTCATGTAAGGGGTTTAAATCATCTAAGAAACTGACCTATTTAATCTAAAATTCTGTCTGTAACTATGGTACAGTAACCAATGAAAGGAGATTATAAATTATTCTGTCAGAGCTTCCAGCTCATTCTGTCAGCTGTAACATCTATAATCAGATCATAGACTTTGATTCTGTTCATCTCTAGCACAAAAAGACAGTATGTCTCCAGTTAGACTGTAAACTCATAGCCAGACTTCCTAGATTTAAATCCTTCAGTCAATATTGGGAGACTTAGGGAAAGTTGCTTAAACTCTCTGTGCCTCAGTTTCCTCACCTGCAAAATGGGAATAGTAACATTATCCACTCATGATTATTGTGAAGATTAATTAACATTGCAAAGTGCTTGGAATAGCATTGGTCCAACTAAGGGTTAGTTAGTTACTTTATAACCTCCACTGACTTAGAATAGCATTGGTCCTACTAAGGGTTAGTTATTATTGCACTAACTTTATAACCTCTACTGACTCTTGGTTACTGCTGAAGAAGACTGTTTCCTTGACCTAATTTGAACCAGCATCCTACAAGCTCTCTCTGCTGGACTAGGCCAGGCCTTGGGTTTCCCTCTTTGTCCTTATAGCATCCAGTTTGAACAAGAATCCTGCTAAATCAGTTTACTGATATCTTATCCCCCTGGCCTGCCTGTAGCAAGAATTCTATTGAACCTGCTAGCAAGACTCCTCCTTGACCCACAAAGTTTCCTCTTAGTAATTTTCCATCCACTGACTTCCCCACCTTCTTTGGCTTGTCCTTATTGGAGTCAGAGTTGAATCAGATCTATCTCCTCAACTACAGACCTCCACTGAGGTAGCCACCACTTTAATAAAGTCTGCCTTACCATCTCTAACAAGTGTCATGAACGATTTTTTCTTTAACACTGCCCTGTTTTTGTCTTTAAATAATCAATCGTCCTTGTGCAGTGTGGGAGGAGAGACACATTTTTGAGACGGCTCTAATATTTTAATTTGTCTCTAATAATTTAACCTGACTTGTTAATATTTAGGATTTGGAGGTGCAATGGTTATGCCATAACAACACAAGAGAGTTGAAAAGGAGCATGTGATTGCTTAGAGGGACCAGTCTGTGAGAGTTAGGCAAATGGATAGCAGGAATTAATTACCTCCACCAGAAAGAAACTGGCATTATCATAAAAATAATTTCTGGGGCACCTAGGTGGCTCTGCCTTCAACTTAGGTCATGATCCCAGGGTCCTGGGTTCAAGCCCTGCATCGGACTCCCTGCTCAGCGGGAAGCCTGCTTCTCCCTCTCCCATTCCTCCTGCTTGTGTTCCCTCTCTCGATGTCTCTCTCCCTGTCAAATAAATAAATAAAAAGTCTTTAAAAAAATAATTTTAATTTTAGTAAGGTTTCCATTGAGTCTGTTTTTTATCACGTGATCACAAACTCACTTGTTGAGATGCACAAATGAGGAATACAATAGCTAAATCTCCCAACACCTTGTAAGAGTTTTGCTAAGGATGATTGCCTTTACAGGAAGGCTACCAGTTTCGCCCAGATAGGTTCTATTCTATTATTCTGTAAGGAGCATGGAAAAACATTTCTTTTTTAAAAAAATATTTTATTTATCTATTTGACAGAGAAAGACACAGTGAGAGAGGGAACACAAGCAGGGGGAGTAGGAGAGAGAGAAGCAGGCTTCCCGTGAAGCAAGGTGCCCAATGTTGGGTTCGATCCCACGACTCTGGCATCATGACCTGAGCTGAAGGCAAACGTCCAATGACTGAGCCATCCAGGCGCCCCAAAACACATTTCTTCCTTTTCTTTTTTAAGATTTTATTTATTTATTTGACAGAGAGAGATCACAGGTAGGCAGAGAGGCAGGCAGAGAGAGAGGGAGAAGCAGGCTCCCCACTGAGCAGAGAGCCTGAGGTGGGCCTCGATCCAAGGACCCTGAGATCATGACCTGAGCCGAAGGCAGAGGCTTAACCCAGTGAGCCACCCAGGCACCCCCAAAAAACATTTCTTGACTGAAGGGTTTGTAATGCCCACCCAATTGTGGGAAAGTGCTAAAGCACATATTATTCAGGTAGATACACACATATTGACTGTTCTAATAGTCCACTCCCCAAAGAATATCTCTAAGTGCCAACAAATATTAAAAAGTCACACTGCAAAAACTAGACTGTTTAGTCTTTAAGGGAAAAAAAAGGATATGAGGCAGCATGTTAAATTTTGGGGTCTCTATTAAGACTTTTACAGACCTACATAATGTTCCTATCCTACTCTAAACAACACAGATAGGAATCTATTCAGTAACCTCAAACAACACTTGTTGGGTTTTGTGGATGCAGAGCCTAAGAACAGGTTCTGATATGTATACTTTATTGAGTGAATGCTTTTTAGGAAAACCCTGAATGTAAGGAAGGGAAGGAGCAGTATAGAGAGGAGCTGCATGAGGATATGGCCCCAGGTAAAATCTGGGAAAAATTTGAAAGAATGGAAATGAGTCAGTCCTTGGTTACCCTTGGAGAATGAAAAGAGTGTAACCTCCCAGGGGTCTCCAGTGAAATAGCCCTATTTGGCCCAGGTCAGGTCTCTGGAGCAAGTCACAGCTCTAAGCTGTTAGCCAAGGCATTTGGTGCTGCCAAAGGACGGTTGTCCCAGCCTGCAAAAGGGATCTGGGCTGGAAGGTCTACCGTGCTTCTCGTGGTTCTTCAGTGATGATTTTTAGCACATGACAGTAGAGGCTTCATTTTGTGCGAGCTTTTGTCCCTGGTAAGTCTCACAGTGCCTAGCTATAGTAGGCTTTTAATAAACTGTCCCACTGATTTAAATTACATAGTGAGAGTAGCCTATCAAATTTACAAAACAATGCCTGAAAAGAGTCATTTAAATTCAGATTTTATTTTGCAGACTTGCTAAGTAACATTGTGGTGTTTTCCTTCATGCCCTTGTTTCCACCTCAGCTGCTTACATTTTACACTGCTGTCTGCATATCAGTAAGAGAGGAAGGAAATGTGGTCTTGTGGTTGGAAGAGTAACTTGAGAACCCAGAGATTCTAGCATGATCTCTCTTTTATTGGACTTTCAAGTCAAGTCAGTGAACCTCTCAGAGTCTCCATTTTGGGAAGGAAGAGTAATAAATCCTTAACAATGGTCTGTTTTACTTCAGATGAACTACATCTTTCAAATGTCTCTTCTTACGTTAACCCTTTTCATGTTATACACCGTGAATGAGAACCATCTTAAACACCTTTCTACAGTAGAGAAGAGTCTAAAAGCTCTCATGTTTAGAGAATACATTCCTGGAAACTTAGAATGAGCTTTCACACTCTGTCATGGCTAGAGAAGAGCTAAGATGAGCTTGTCTTTGCTCATTCACCTTAATGCACATGGGCAAACTGGTCTCGTTCTATATGTATTTACGTAGAGGGTGGGCAGAGAAATCTGAATGGTGAATCCAATGAGGTTGTTGCCAAAGGGACATTGCTTCCTCTTTAGCAAGGGCACTGGGCCTCTTTGACTCAACTTTGGGTTTTGTCCATCCTCCTCCTTAGAACTACAGAAACTGGTGACCACTTTCTCCCTGTCCATAATCATTTGACCATGCATACCTACAGAGTAGGGGCCAGATCACATTCTAGAAAGTCCTAATTTTTTGAAAGAATGGAAATAGGGTGACTAAAATATCATGGTATAGAAATTTGTAGCTGAAGGCCTTAAATCAGAGAAAATTGGGGAATAAGGGCCAATCAGAAAAATGCAAAGATCTTATTGCATAGGATGTATAAACCCAAATACTAATGGAATTAATAGCCTAGTTAAAATGTTTGCTCATAAATTACATCTAGATTAAATTATGAATTAATAAAGGCTTTTATAGCCACAAATTATGCCAGGTATTTAACTCACGAATAACCATCTGGCTCCACCAGGGCTGGGAACTTGGAGGTAGAAACACAGAGGGCTTTGGAAACTGATTTAGAGAGAGAATTTTTTTTTAAGATTTTATTTATTTGAGAGGGAGAGGGAGAGAGCACAAGCCAGGGAGAGAGGCAGAGGGAGAGGGAGAAGCAGACTCCCCGCTGAGCAGGGAGCCCCAACATGGGGTTTGATTCCAGGGCCCTGAGATCATGACCTGAACCAAAGGCAGATGCTTAGCTGACTGAGCCTCCCAGGTGCTCCTAGAGAGAATATTTCTGAGGTTGATTCTGCATGTGTGTGTTTTTTAACTGTGAGTGTAAATACCTACATGTGTGAAATGGGAGGGAAAGATGGGTTTGTGGAGCCAGGGAAAAACTGACATAGGATACTCTGTAAGCAAGAAAACAGAAAGTTCATAGATCTCTAAGGATAACTCTTAAGTATTTCAAAAAATTTCCTACACTATTGTGTATTTCCCTCTCGCCGAACAGGTAGCAATTCGATTCTCCTCTCTGGAAATTGATGCTCATGGGAAAAAAGTGAACAATCTGTCATTATACAGTGGCAGGGCGAGATGGAGAATTCTACCACCCTCCATTACCAGTAATACCATGGTAGGGCTGCATGGCAAATGGGGTTGGGGCAAGGAATATTGGTTTCTACTGGTTTCTCTCTTTTCAAGCATGAGAATCTTACGCACTGAAAGATTTTCTTCCTTACAAATATCACACCCAATGTCCAAACCCTCTCTTTCTTTAGCCTCTAACCTGCCTCTGATAGCTTCTTGTTAAATATAGTTCTCAGGAATGGGTATAGAAATACCTGCAAACAAGTTGGGGACATTTGGGGTCATCACTGCTACGTGGTTGGGTGCTGGGATAGAAGGGACATTAGGAGGAGAGATAATATGGTAGCATCTTAGTAGTGCTCATCATAATTGGTTTCCCTCTTGGTCTTGGGCACACAGAAACACTCTTCAGCATCCCTGGAACTTAAGTAGGGGCCATGCATGAGCTCTGGCTAAGGAATTGAGAGTGGGAATGATGTGTGTTACTTCAAGTCTATAGCAGTTGAGAGCACATATGTTTTCTCGCTCTCGCTCATCCCTGCTTCAGTGTTGCTGCAAGTCTTATGTTTCAGGTGGAGTAGCTCTAAGATGAAAGCCACCTGATTCCTAAGTCATCACTTGGAAGGGAGCTTCCCTGAAACACTACCAGACCCACTCTACACGTTGCATGAGTGAGTGAGTTGAGTGCGAGTTTAGAGTTTGTTTATTGCTGCAAATTGCAGAGCCTCTCCTGACTCATAAAAAGAAAGGTGAAGAAACAGATGAGAGGAGATACCTCCAGCCAGCCGGCTCTCCTACCACTTTCCAGAGCCACAAAGAGCTGCTATCCTAGAAAAGGCAGGAAAAGATCTTCAGTGAAGGTGGACTTCAATATCTATCTGCTTTTGTACGTTTATAGTAAGAATGTACTTCCCATGCAACTTTTTTAAAAAATATATTTTATTTATTTATTTGAGAGAGAGAGAGTGAGTGAAAGAGAGCATGAGAGGGGAGAAGGTCAGAGAGAGAAGCAGACTCCCTGCAGAGCTGAGAGCCCGATGTGGAACTCGATCCTGGGACTCCAGGATCATGACCTGAACCGGAAGGCAGTGTCTTAACCAACTGAGCCACCCTGGGGCCCCCCACCCCACCCCCATGCAACTTTTAAAATAAAAAATTACCCAAAACTTTAAGAAGTCTTCATAATGAGGAATTTGGAAGGCCTCCACATCCCTCAAATATGTTTCTTCCTTTTATAGAAAGATTTATTTGGGTTACCAAAGGCCCATTTAAAAAAATGACTCAGTGAGGCCACATAAACAAAGTGAGTTCCTGAACTGGTACGATTTGAATCACAAATGCTGGTTGTGGTGCCTGAAGTCACTCAGCCTCAGGTCAGCTTCCTTTGGCAGGTTGATGGTGTAGAACGCCAGCTGCCTCCAGTTGGTTAACCTAGCTTTCTGTTCCCTCACAGTGACGAGCAAAACGTCGCAAAACTTCTTAAGCAAAATGAAGTGGTTTACATTGATAAAGTGTATTTCCTGCTGGCAGCCTAGAATGCTTTGCGGGAGTAGGTAGGATATAAAATAAAATAAGATCGTACCTAACAAGTGCTGTTGACTTATTTTTAAAAAATGTGGATGATCACTTTGTCGCGTAAAGCACAAGAAATTAGAAGAGAAGTTAGTTTGAATGCATTCCATGGGACATCAGCTCGCTGGATTCTGTGAAGATGACCTTTATTAATACTGTTGGTGACACTAGCGACGGAATGCGACAATCAAATCAGCCTCATAAATTCTGCTTCACAACCTTGGTAGCACAATGAGGCCTAGAGGCAACACTCCCAAGCCTGCCACCTAACAATACCTTTACAGACACTGCTATTTGTCACTAAACACTAAAGAGAAAGACGCCCAGATAGATTAGAACCCTGAGCTCTCCTTCCTAAGCTCTGCCCACTCAGCCCCCCTTGCTGCCTACCATGAATTTCCTTCCCCAAACGATGCAAACTTCTCTAATCAGTAATTTATTCTCCTCGGTTGATTAACTGCTCACACTTGGGTAGGAATAAATTTCTCTCAGTGAGTTACCATAACCAGGAATTTTCCCTGTAAATCTTTTATCTCTACTTACAGAGCCATAAAGCTATTTGGCCCATTAAAGCTATTTGGCCCATTAAAAGGATTTTTACACATCAATACTTAGAATGTTTGGGGGATAGAAGGCCTGTGAAATCACACAGGATAATTAGTAGGGTGGCCCAGAAAAGGGAGGTAATCAAGATCATTTCATGGTCCCGGGGTGAGGGCTCTGGGAGTGCCTGGGTGCCTCAGTTGGTTGAGTGCTCAGTGTGGAGTCTGCTTAGAGATTCTCTCCCTCTGCTCCTTCCCCCTCTCAAACATGGGGGCTCACAGGCGTGCGTTCTCTCTCTCAAATAAATAAAATAAATCTTAAAAAAAAAAATCACAGCTCTGTGAGTCTGTCTTCAAAACACACCCTGCTCTCCTGCATGAAGTTCTGACGGGTTCCAGGAGGCCTGTCCCTGGGAGTCCTCAGTGGTAGCCAAGTTTCCTGTCCTTGTGCGGGTCTCTCTAGAGCACCTCTTCTTCTAGCTCCTGGGCCTCCCCTCTCTCAACTGGCTGAGCAGGAGTTTCCACCGCTATCCCTATCTCCAAATTTTAACATTTCTCCTTCCAGTATTGTTAAGAACTAAGATGCATAGTTTACTTTTTCTAGGAAATCTAGGAAATTTCTAGGAAATGATTTTATTTTCATTATGGAAATTTATTTTTATACCACCTATTTCCTGAAATTTTGGAATGCTCTGATTTAATAAAGAAATGCCCTAAGTTACTCAGAATATAAAAGAATGAGATTGTTATATTTTTTAGAGCCTCTTTTCAGTGATGAAGTTTTAGAATATAAGTGAGCCCAGAACTAACGACCAAGAAAGAATTCTTGAGACATCTTTGGTGCAAAATGGTGGCTTATAAAAGCATGGGGACAGGACCTGTGGGCAGAAAGAGCTGCCCCCCATGATCCTGAGGAGTAGCTGATTATACACTCAGGAGTTGGGGAGGTGAGGACAAAGAGAGTGTGCAGAAGCACTGTCATATGGTAAAGAAGACTCTCAGGATAATGCAGACCTAGCTACTGACAAGCCAGGCTGTTTTTCCCTCTAAGGTACATGAAGACAGCTGGCAGTTTCCTGGTGGAATGTCACACTCCTCCTATCACACGTCCTTGTCAATGAGCTTTGGGTTTAGAAGAAATTCAACTTTATTTACATTTCCTTCCGCCTCAGCCTCCCTCAATTTTATGGAGGAGAGGGCCATGTTAGGGCTTCAGGAACTGAGTTATGGGTCTCTGGAAGGTAGGCTTTTGATAGGAAAACTGCTTTCTTGTAAATCACTGGGACATTTGTAAACTGAGGGAGACTCAGGCCTTGAAGGATTGTGATCTCTACAAGTTAACTATTTGTTCTTCCCTTAGGGCAGTCAGGAGGTCCTGAGAAATGTCACATACATCCCATGGTGGGGTGGGGTGTGGGGTGTCAGTTTCTGCTTTGTCCTCAGCCTGCCTTCTATTCCCTCAGCATCAGCATCCATTAATAGAGGGCCTAGAATCCCCCAATTCCCCAACTGAGTGCATATATGTGACATCTAACTTTTTCACATGAAAATTGGTCCTGGTGCCAATTCCAATGTGTGTGAGGGTTCCCCATATGCCAACAAGCAATTCTGACACTACCTACCTGGAGATAGCAACAGATTCCACAGGCTAAACATTTAGTCCTCTAAGCAAGCCCTTCCCACACATGTGCCAGATACAAGCCTAGATGATTTCTTGTGCACCTGATCACTGGCTACAGACTGAACGTTCCCACAACCCTCTCCTTGAGTTCCATTAATTTGCTAGAGTGGTTCACAAAATTCAGAGAAACCTTTTTTCTTACTTGATCGCAGGTTTGTTATAAAAGGATAAAACCCAGGAAGAGCCAGATGAAAAAGATGCACAGGGCAAGGTATGGGGAAAGGGCACAGAGCACCCATACTTTCTCCAAGCACACTTTCTCCCCCAAATACCTGTGTGTTCACCAACCCAGAAGCTCTCTGAATCCCACTCTTTTGGGTTTTCATGGAGACTTCCTTATATAACTGCAGCTGATTAAATCATTGGCCATTGGATTGATTGAACTTCTAGCTTCCTTTCATGGTGTTCAGAGCGTGGATAATCATATGATTGGTTCTCCTGGCAATGAGCCCCCTTCCTTCAAATACTTCCAAAAGTCACTTCATTAACATAGCAAAAGACACCTTGATCCTTCTCAACCCTGTGAAACAAACGAGGGTTTGGGCAACTGTAAGCCAGGAACTGCAGAAGACCAAATATATGTAAGAAATATATTTTGTCTATTCAGATGACCAAAATATATTTCTTTAAGTCATAGTATCACACATATGTTGTGAAGACTCTTTTGTTAAGTCTGAATAATTATAATGAAGTTAAACTGGTCTGAAAGAACAGACACTGTGACTCACTTGGTACTTAAAACCCAAGTCCAACTTACTTTGCTAAAACAAGTATTTGTTTTTGATTCTCCATCTGTTTCTGTGTTACATCTTATTATCCCCAAAAATACTGTAAAATTTTTAGAAAAGCCTGCATAAGATTTCCATTGAGGAAAATTGGCTCGTTGCCTGTGTTGTAAAATTTGAGCTAATTTAAGTAATAAATAATGATTCCTTCAACTTTTCTAAGTATTTATTTTTGGAATGCAAATTAAACAATTAGATGGACTAATGGGTATTTTTTTAATTTAAAATATCCAAAAAATATAACTGCTTGGTATAACCACCCTGATGGTTTCCCTGTCACAACTTTACTTTGCTATGTTATTTGAGTAGCTTAAAACCTAGGAATCTTGGGCAGTATACAATATACCACAGACGTTAAAAACAAGATAGTAAGTCCAAAATGGAATCACTTAATGCTAAGCCCCATGTCACCAAACTGACAATTACACTTTCAGCTCTCCCAGATGGAATCTCAAACCAATCAGAAATCACTTGTTAGGTAATCTGCCTAATAGACCCCTGCCATCCCTAAAAGAAAGTGAGCTTGCCATAACCATTCACTTTTCTGTCTAGTATAATTTCCTTGTTCCATTTCCCATCTGTCTATAAAAGTCTTTCATTTGCTACAGCTCCTCAGAGCTCCTTCCTGGATGCTGCCCGACTTATGAATTATTGAATAAAGCCAGTAATGTTGTTGAAAACCGACCTCCGTGCTTCAGAGCCAAAATAAAACTCGAGGACAGAGTTTGGGATAAAGAGGAACAATAGCTTTATTGCTTTGCCAGGCAAAGAAGGCTGCAGCAGGATAAGGCCTTCAGAAGCTGCACAAGTCTGCCCAGAAGAAGGGACTGGAGGGTTTTATAAGGAAATACAGGATCTAGCTGGTTTCAGCAGGAATTATGTATGTGCTGCCAGCCTGGCTGGTCATTTTCAGGGTAGTACAGGACTCCTGAGACGAAAGGCTAGGAAGGGAGGAGGGGAGGTTTGCAGAAGAGGAAAAACGTTGCTTTAAAATCAAGCTTCATTGAAGCATTAGAGCAGCCATTTTGATTTTTGTTCAACCTTATGCTTTTAAGTGGTTTCAACTTGATCTTTAAAATTTACTCAATTGAAATTTGTTGTTTAGCAAAGATTACACATTGGCCTCTGTAATGTCTTCTATAACCAATACACAAAGAGGCTGTTACTAAAATATGTGGAGTCACCCAGAATAATAAATGGAGTAATGCAAAAACTTGACCTGGCCTAAAATTTTCTCCCCACCCCCAACATCACACTAAATAACCTGAGATGCAAACTAGGAGGTACAATAGGAGAAATGGGGTTTTCTTGCCTCTATGTTCCTCTTTCATGGTGTGGGTGAGTGTTGAAGAACAATGAAATGGTCAAAAGGGAGACAGCAGGGGAGAAGTGAGAAGAAATGTTGAAGTTGCAAAAAAATATTTTTTTCAATAGCCAGTCCCTTCATAAATCATTATTAACGGTGCTCTCGACTATTGATTAACCAAACAAATGAATGGGGAGGGAGTTCCTGTATTAGTCCGCTAGGGCTGCCAGAGCAAAGTACCATAGACTGCATGGCTTAAACAACAGATTTTTTTCTTCCTCCCAGTTCTGGAGGTTAGAAGTCTGAGATCAAAGTGTCAGCAGAGTTGATTTCTTCTTGAGGCCTCTCTCTTTGGTTTGTAGATGGCTATCTTCTCCCTGTGTCTTTATATCATCTTCCCTCTGTACATCTCTGTATTCTAATTCCTTTTCTTTTTTATTAAGCTTTTAATATTAATTCCAGTATAGTGAGCATACAGTGTTCTATTAGTTTCAGGTGTACAATAAAGTGATACAACAATTCTATACATCACCCAGTGCTCATTATGATAAGTGTACTCTTAATCCCCTCCATCTATTTCACCCATCCCCCACCCACCTACTCTCTGATAACCATTAGTTTGTTCTCTAGAGCTAAGAATCTATTTCTTGGTTTGTCTCTCTCTCTTTTTTCCTTTGCTCAGTTGGTTCTTTCTTAAATTCCCCATATGAACAAAATCTTATGGTATTTGTCTTTCCCTGACTGAATTTATTCTGTTCAGCATTATCCTCTCTAGCTCCATCCATATCATTGCAAATGGCAAGACTTCATTCTTTCTATGGCTGAGTAATATTCCATGGTGTATAACTGATTTGTGTGTGTGTGTATACATATATATATATATATATATATTTATTTATCCAGTCATCTACCCACGGATACCCAGGCTCCTTCCATAGTTTGGCTACTATAAATAATGCTACAGGAAACATAGAAGTGTCTGTATCCCTTTGAATTCTTGTTTTTGTATCTTTTGGGTATATATCCAGTAGGGCAATTGCTAGACTGTAGGGTAGTTCTATTTTTAAGTTTTTAAGGAAACTTCATACTGTTTACCAGAGTGGCTGCACCAGTTTTCATTCCCACTAACAGTGCAAGAGGGTTGTTTTTTATTCCTAACACCCTCAGCAACACTTGTTGTTTCTTGTGTTTTTTATTTTAGTCATTCTAACAAGTGTGAGGTGATATTTTATTGTAGTTCTAATTTGCTCTTCTTTTTTTTTTTTAAGATTTTATTTATTTATTTGACAGAGAGAAACACAGCTGGAGAGGGAACACAAACAAGGAGTAAGATAGGGGGAAGCAGGCCTCCGCCAAAGTGGAAACCCAATGCGGGGCTCGATCCCGGGACTCCGAGATCATGACCTGAGCCGAAGGCAGACACTTAACGACTGAGCCACCCAAGTGCCCCTAATTTACTCTTCTTAAAAGGGCACTAGTCATATTGGATTAGAACTCACTCTAATGTTCATTTTAATTAGTCACCTATTTAAAGATCCTGTCTTCAAATACAGTCACATTTTGAGGTACTGGGGGTTAGGACTTCAACATATGAGCTGTATTGTGTCTCCCATAAAATTTATAACAGAATCTCAAGAAAGCCACCTGTTGAAAACCACCAAAAATTCCGTTTATAAGATGCAAAACATCTTTTTAAATGCATCAAGGAGCTGAGAGAAAAAAACATATTTACACACACAGGCCAAAAAATAAAGTGAGAAACTAGGTAAATAAAGGGAGCAGTGAAACTGGTTCATTTTGAGAGAATTTGTCAAAACCTGGTAAATGAAGGCATCAGTTTTTTGTTTTTGTTTTTTACTTTACAGGGAGCATAGAACAGGAGATGAAACACAAGACCCACCCAAAGTGAGGAACCTAATAAAAGCTCCCTTAAACCAAAGAGGTAAGCATTCAGTGTAAGGGTGAGCTAGAAATAAACCTGTCCCCTACTCATACCACCTAACCCTGGATGGAACCACAAGGAAACTGCCACTCTTGAACTATGGTCTTGGGTAGAGGGGAAAATACCTCTTCTACCAGCCTCAAGCAGGTTTGTTGTCAGAATTACACTATTTTTGTTGCCCAAAAAACTCTAAAGCCTAGAATTTAAGTTAAAAGTCTTACATTGGTCTTATCCCCAGGTAGCTGGCAGAATATTTGGGTTATTGACTGCTGAATAAGAACCCACACTCCCCCAAACTTGGTATCATAAAACAACAGTGATATTATTATACTAATGCATTCTGTGGGTCAAGAATTTTGAAAGTGCACAACAGGGACAACTTGTCTTTGCTCCACTGTGTCTGGTTCCTATCTGAGAAAACTTTGAGATCAGGCAGTCACTCAAGGGTTGGAAGCTGAATTATCTGTAAACTAGTTTACTGTCATGCCTGGTGGTGGGTACAGCCTGATGGCTAGGACCTCAGCTCAGGCTGTTGGCAAGAATACTTGCATATGGCCTTTCCATTTGACTGTTGCTTCAAAGTGCAAAACATCCCAAGAGAACCAGGGGAAGACTGTCTTGCCTTTTATCTCAGAGCCTTGGGAATCCCATAGAATCACTTCCACTCTACTCACAAGCCCTCCTAGATTCAACGAGCAATAACATAGACCCCACTTCTCAATGGGAGGAGCGTCAAAGTCATATTGTAAGCATATGGGATGCAAGATACTATTCTCACCATCTTTGGAATATACAATCCATCATCCAAAAGCATACGAAAATTTTTTCTAGAAAAGCATTTTTTCAACTCAGAATTCAAAGTGTTTCTCCAGATAAAACTCCAAGGAATAGTAAGCCAGGAATCACAAAATACACAAAATTCATAAAGAAGACATTTTAATGCAAGAACTAGTAGGAACAACCAACAGAACCAAACCCTCAAACCTTTATATATTAGCATTATTAGACATAGAAAGTAAAATAACTAAGCTTAGTATGTGCAAACTGTGCTTAGTATGTTCAAAAGAATAAAAGAAATGTTTAAAAATATGAAAATAGAAGAAAATACCATAGAAGTGACAAAGAAGATTTTTTAAAGAACTAATGAGAATTTCTGTAAATGAGAAATATGAACATTAAAATTTAAGACTCAATGGGCAAGCTAAACAACAGATTAGCCATGATTAAAGAAAAAAATCACAATGGCAAAATAGATTTGAGGAAATTAGGGAGGATGTAGCACAAGAAGTTAAAGAGATGTGAAATATAAAGGAGAGATTAACATGGAGGATAGAGGAAACGGTCTAATATTTGGAGTGCAAAAAGGGAGAGAGAGAGAGAATGAGTTAAAAGCAGTATTCAAAGTGATAAGATCTGATAATTTTAGGAACCAATGAAAGACAATGAAAGTCAATGGTTTTAGAGTTATTTATGAATCCTAAGCAGAATATATAGGAGGACATCCACATCTAGACATATGATAGTGAAACTGCAATCCACAAACAAGCAAAAAATATTTAAAAATCTATCCTTATGACAATAATGCAAACATCAGACTTCTCAACAGATATGTGAGAGCCCTAAATCAATAGAATATTATCTTCTAATGTGTCAACCTAAAATTATATATCTAGCAAAGTGGTGAAATTAAGACATTTTCAGAAACAAGAAAATGTAGTTTATCACCAATAGATCTTAACAAGAATGTTCCAAAACACTGAAAGAAGGAAAGTGATTCAAGATAGAAGTCTAAAATACAATGATGAATGGTGAGGAAAGAAAGTAATAGAGATGGAATGAATGGAATGAGAAAAAATGCTCAAATAATCTAAAAGTAGTCATGACAGAGGAAAAAAACATAGATAATATGGGACATAAAATCTGAGCAATAAATTACACTAGTAATTTTTTTTTAAGATTTTATGTATTTATTTGACAGAGAGAGAGATCACAGGCAGGCAGAGAGGCAGGCAGAGAGAGAAGAGAAGAGGAAGCAGGCTCCCAACTGAGCAGAGAGCCTGATGCAAGCCTAGATCCCAGGATCCCTGAGATCATGACCTGAGCTAAAGGCAGAGGCTTTAACCAACCACCCAGGCACCCAACATTAGTAATTTTTTTAATATTTTATTTATTTGACAGAGAGAAACACAGCCAGAGAGGGAACACAAGCAGGGGGAGTGAGAGAGAAAGAAGCAGGCTTCTGCTGAGCAGGGAGCCCGATGTGGGATTCGATCCCGGGTCTCCGGGATCATGACCTGAGCCGAAGGCAGTCGCTCAACCAACTGAGCCACCCAGGCGCCCCACCAACATTAGTAATTTTAATAAATGTAAGTAAATGAACTATCACCCATTCAAAAAGAAAATCTATTAACCTGGATAACAACAACAAAGTTCGACTATGAACTGTTTACATGCGTGCTGGCTCTTCTTGGTCTAGCTCTAGGCCCGGCTCTATGTCCTGTGACCCTGAGATCCTTTGCTCTCTAACTTTTGGTCGGGTTTGGCCAGTAGCTGGTAGTGGCTGGTCACAGGGTGGGAGGAGAGAGAAGTAAGGGTATTAATCCCCCCAGTTCACCTCATTGCTGGGCCAGAGTTTTTCTGTGGTTGTGTTATCTCTACTTAAGATCACAGATCCTGCAGGTGCCCCTGTTCCCAGCAATAGCTTATATTGGGTTCTACTAACAGTGCTCTCTCTCTTTGGCCCTTCAGGGCTAGAATATAAATGCTTTTCCCTGTTTCTAGTGTCTGAGTAGTTCATCATCTCTTACTTGTTCTGATAATACTGTCCATACCTTTGTAAAGAATGTCTTTTTGGGGCGCCTGGGTGGCTCAGAGGGTTAAGCCTCTGCCTTCAGCTCAGGTCATGATCTCAGGGTCCTGGAATCGAGTCCCACATCGAGCTCTCTGCTCAGCATGGAGCCTGCTTCCCCCTCTTTCTCTGCCTGCCTCTCTTCCTATTTGTGATCTCTCTCTCTGTCAAATGAATAAATAAAATCTTAAAATTTTTTTTAAATTTTATTTATTCATTTGACAGAGAGAGAGAAACAGTAAAAGAGGGAACACAAGCAGAAGTGAGAGAGGGAGAAGCAGACTTCCTGCTGAGCAGGGAGCCTGATGGGTGGCTGGATCCCAGAACCTTGGGATCATGACCTGAGCTGAAGGCAGATGCTTAATGACTGAGCCACTCAGGCACCCTATAAAGAATTTCTTATTAAACTCTATTCAGTGAACATTTTGAGTGCACTGCCTGTTTGATTCCTACCAGAATCTGGACTCACAACAGGAAACACACCCAAAACAATAACACTGAATGGCTGAAAATAAAAGGTTGAAAATGTTATAGCATGCAAATACAAACCAAAATAAAACAAAAAAAGCTGATGTCACTATACTAAAATAGACTTTAAGATTAAAAAACACTATTAGAACACTGAAAAAATAAAATAAAATAAAAAACATACATGATGAAAAATTCACTTTATCAGTAATATAATTTTACTACCATAGCATCAAGTTATATCAAGTGAAAAAAACTGAGAAAAGAATTAGATAAATCTGTCAACCTAATGGAAAGTAAAAAAATATATAATCTACAAATAAGTACTTTTATTTTATTTTATTTTTTTATTTTTTATTTTTTTTAAAGATTTTATTTATTGGGGCACCTGGGTGGCTCAGTTGGTTAAGCGACTGCCTTCGGCTCAGGTCATGATCCTGGAGACCCAGGATCAAGACCCGCATCGGGCTCACTGCTCCGCGGGAAGCCTGCTTCTCCCTTTCTCACTCCCCCTGCTTGTGTTCCCTCTCTAGCTGTGTTTCTCACTATCAAATAAATAAAATCTTAAAAAAAAAAAAAAGATTTTATTTATTTATTTGACAGAGAGAGAGATCACAAGTAAGCAGAGAGGCAGGCAGAGAGAGAGGAGGAAGCAGGCTCCCTGCTGCACGGAGAGGCCAATTTAGGGCCTCGATCCCAGGACCCTGAGATCATGACCTGAGCCCAAGATAGAGGCTTTAACAAACACACTGAGCCACCCAGGAACCCTACAAATAAGTACTTTTAAAAAGTACACCATAAATTTGAATAGCCTTATAACAGGTCATTTATATTCTAAATTTTATACTTTCTAGATTAATATTACCCTTAGTTTGCATGTATCTTAGAAAATATTGATTGGCAGCAGAGAAAGGCAAGTATAAATATAGAGTGACCAGAGGAAGCTACTTTAAAAGCTAATCCTGAGGGACACCTGGGTGGCTCAGTTGGTTAAGCGACTGCCTTTGGCTCAGGTCATGATCCTGGAGACCTGGGATCGAGTCCCATATCGGGCTCCCTGCTCGGCGGAAGCCTGCTTCTCCCTCTCACTCCCCCTGCTTGTGTTCCCTCTCTGGCTGTGCTTCTCTCTGTCAAATAAATAAAATCTTTAAAAATAAATAAATAAATAAATAAATAAATAAATAAATAAATAAAAGCTAATCTTGAAATAAATATGATTAAGTGTTAATATTAATATATTAACTTAAGAAAAATGTAAAAATTCCCAAATGTAAATAGATAAGAAAACAGATAATTTATGAAAGAGGAGCTAAAAATTGTCAACTAAACACATAGAAAAATGTTCAACCTTATAAGCAATGAAAGAGATAGAAAATAAAATGTTATTTTCATTTATAAAATTAACAAAAAAAATTTTAATTAGATATAATATTCAAAGCTATCTAGGATAAAATAGACACTGTCATATACTGCTAGTAGAAGTCAAAATTAAGACAAGTTATTTGGTTTATAACATTTAGTCCACTAGTTTGATTTCTGGGAATCTATCTGAGAAAATCTAAATTAATGAAAAAGATTCAAGTATAAAAAGAGACTGTTATGTTATTTATAATATATATATTTTTAATTAGAAGTACTCTTCTTCTTCTTCTTCTTATCTAACTTTTCCCTTCTCTTGCTCCCTTCCATTAAACTGTTTACTTCAAGAGCAATTCAATCCAAAACCCATTAGATTGGGGTTCAGCAGGGTAGGTGTCTCCAAGGGTTACTGGGGAAGAGATATAGTAGCCCATCTAGGATGGCAAAGTGCCACTGGAGTGGGAAAGGGAGGTGTTCAGAGGAATGATCCAGGTCAGGAACCCCAGCAATGAGAGAAGAGCATCTGTGGGAGGGTATAAATGTAGCCCAGAGCAGGGTGTCATAGCTCAATCAGAGTGAGGAGGGGTGAGAGGGTGACAGTAGTTAGTGGCAATTATGACACTGGTCTAGGACCAGTATCACCCTGATTGCAATGAGCCCACTAGTGCCCAAATGTTGGTTTCTAAATATTCTTCTTCAGTAAAAGGAAATGGGCCCTCTTTGGAGAAATAGCTGATTCCAGTGCTGGGGCAGGAAATATACGAGACTGGAGCATCTTGTACCAAAAGATAAGGAAGCATTCAGAGAATAATGGGACTATCTCAAAAAGATACATAAGTCACTGACTAAAATAGAATAACAGAGTCTGTACTCATCCACATGCTTTAGACAAAGAGATTGATTGACCATTTGAAAAGGCTATTTACATGGCTAACAGACACAGGAAAGAATGTTCATCATCATTAACCATCAGGGAAATTCAAATCAAAACCACACTGAGATACCACCTTACACTAGTCAGAATGGCCAAAAGTAACAGGACAGGGAATAACAAGTGTTGGAGAAAGGGGAACCCTCTTACACTGTTGGCGGGAATGCAAGTTTGTGCAGACGCTTTGGAAAACAGTGTGGAGTTCCTTAAAAAATTAAGAATAGAGCTACCATATGACCCTGCAATTGCACTACTGGGTATTTACCGCAAAGATAAGATGTAGTGAAAAGAAGGGGCCACATGTACCCCAATGTTCATTGCAGCAATGGCCACAATCACCAAACTGTGGAAAGAGCCAAGGTGCCTTTCAACAGACGAATGGATAAAGAAGATATGGTCCATATATACAATGGAATACTACGCCTCCATCAGAAAGGATGAAAACTCAACTTTTGTAACAACATGAACGGGATTGGAGGAGATTATGCCAAGCAGAGAAAGTCAAATATCATATGGTTTTACTTACTTGTAGGAGAAGGAAAGGAAATGTGAACTGGGGTATATCAGAGAGGGAGATGAAGCATGAGAGACTTTGGACTCTAAGAAACAAACTGAGGGTTTCAGGAAGGAGGTGGTGCAGGGATGATTGAGTCTGGTGGTGGGTATTTAGGAGGGCATGTATTGCATGTAGCAGTGGGTGTGGGGCATAAACAATGAATCTTGGGACACTGAAAAAAATAAAATAAATTATTATTTTAAAAAGTTAAAAAAAGAAAATGCTATTTACATAGTATCCAAGATGTCCTCATAAAATATTTATTAACTATTTGGGGGTGGGGGAGAGTAACTGTGGAGTAGAAAGGTCTGGGACATACCACCTTAATAAAATGATGAAAATTAACATCATTACTGATAAGATACAATGAGAAGAATACAAAATTGCTTTGGACTATGCCTACCGAAGATGTATGACTTGAATCGAATCATGAGGAAATAACCAACAAATCCACACTGTGGGACATTTTACACAATAACTAACTTGTAATTTTCAAAAGGATCATGGAAATGAAAATGAAGAAAGGTTGAGAAAGTGTTCCAGATTGTAATTTTCAAAAGAATCATGGAAATGAAAGTAAAGAAAGGGTGAGAAAGATTGAAGGAGACTAGAGAGACCCAACAACTAGTTGTTGGTGGGAATGCAAGTTGGTGCAGACACTTTGGAAAACAGTGTGGAGATTACTTAAAAAATTAAAAATAGAGCTACCATATGACCCTGCACTTGCACTACTGGGTATTTACCGCAAAGATAAGATGTAATGAAAACTTTATTTAACAATAAAGTTCAGCTTTATTCTGAACTGAATTCTTTCAGTATTGAAAAGAAAAAAAAGAAAAAATATATATATATATTATTGGGACAACTAAAGAAACTTCAATAAGGTGTGAGGCTTAGTTGGTGGTAATAGGTCAACTTTACTTTCCTGAATTGGGTGGTTCTATTATGGTAACAAGAAAATGTCCTCTTTATGGGTAATACACACTAAAGCATTAAGAAGGGGAGATGTTGAGACATCGTTTTGACAACTTATTCTTAAATGATTCAGGGGAAAAAGTTCTTTGTTCTGTTCTTTCAGCTCTTCTATAAAGTTGAGAGTGTTTCCAAATAAAAAGTTGTAAAATATAGAAACAGTTTAAAATCAAATAGCCTGGAAAGCTTTCTATAATCTGGTCACAAATGCTCTAACTTCATCTCTCACCAATGCACAAAACCAGCCCATTCCAACAGTCAACTTTTGCTTCAGTGTTCTCTCACCTTACGTATGTGCTTCAGTTTAGCTAGACCATACTTCATCCCTTTCTGCATCTCAATCATTTTCATTTTCCTTCAAGATTAAATCCCTGTGATTTCCCCTAGAATACCGTCCTCTCTCCCCCAGCGGTGATTGGCTGTTCCTCCAGCTCTTCCCGGCCTCTCCAGTTTCTCTTGATCAGTGCAGAGCACAATCCTTATCATGATTAACATACTTACCCCTTCCCCTCTGAGCTTCTTGAAGCAGAGACTGTGTCTTCTTTAACTGACAATCTTCACTGCCTGACTTTGAGTAGGTTCTCTATGTCTTTGTTAAATTAAAAGATAAATGAACAAATGAACTGATCTTTCTGCAAGTACAGTCCCTCCTCCCCAATCCATTCTTAATGGAATAGCCAGAGAGACTCGCACTTCTTTCTCCTGAAATGTCTCTCAAAGTTTAACATTGCGCCAGATGCAAAGGGAAAATGTTGAATAGAGTTACATCCACTTTTGTGGAGCAGACTATGAAGAGTGAATTTGAGGCTGAGAGGCAATAAATTGATCACTGGCATAAGGCATATACTAATTCTATTTTTTAAAAGATTTTATTTATTTATTTGACAGAGACACAGCGAGAGAGGTAACACAAGCAGGGGAAGTAGGAGAGGGAGAAGCAGGCTTCTCACTGAGCTGGGAGCCCAATGTGGGCTTGATACCAGGACCTTGGGAACTGACCAGAACTGAAGGCAGTCGCTTAATGACTGAGCCACCCAGGTGCCCCAAGCATATATTAATTCTTTTAGGACTTATTAATTGATATATATAGGGTGCCAAAATCTAACTATCATTTCAATAATACCTTAAAATAAATTAATATTTTAATAATTACTGTCTATAAGAATCATAACGTGTCTGAGTTACTATGCTTTCTTAATAGGCATGTATTTGGCAGACCCATGGCTTTGGAAATTGCTGGCACGCCACCAAAGCCTTTCAGAAATTAGTAAACAAGAAGGTGGCAAACAAATACCTTCACATATATAGTGCCCTTTACAATTTGCCTGTGTTCTTGCCAGGCTCCTTTCACTAATATTTCTTCATATTCTTCTTACTGTCTAACCAAATCAAAATAAGGTGAATTCCTTCTGATCCTTCAAGACCGTATTCAAATTCAATCTTCTTTCCTAAGCTTTTCCTGACCATTCAAGCACAGCTATTCATTCCATCTTCTCTATTTCCACTGAAGGATATGTATAGAATAAAAGCGAATACCTATTATGGGTGGAAAGGGATAAATATTTGCAGACTTTGATGCACTGTCCTAAGTACTTTATACTCCTTCAATTCTATAAACTCTTAATCCTGTAAATTCTACTAAAAAATAGCTACTATTAGTATCTCCATTTTGCAAATGAGGAAACAGAATGAGGCTATGTAAGTCTCACTTAGCTACTGAAGAGCAGAGCTGAAAAATGTACCTAGATCTGGACAATTATGAAACTCATGTGCTAAGCCATTATGCAATACAATGCTCTAATATTATCACTTAGAATGTACTGCAATATTTTTGCTAACATATATGTTGCCCTCCTGAATTACTCTTCCATAGTCTGAATCTTACCCATCTTTGTATTCCAGCACTTACACATTGCCTGGTAAGTAACAAAGGCTCAGTATTTTCTTCTGGGATGAATAAATAGCAACTATACATAGATCAGCTAAATAAAAATTTAAGGTGCTCCATAACTGAACATGAAAGTTAATGGTGCAGACAATAAGTGGTTTTAGAGGCTCCAAGAAGAGAACCAGGTGTACTATAACATTTGTGAAGATTTCGTTGTGCTCTTGAGTGAGACCTAAACCCAAGAACAGATTTGATCTGGTAGGAGAGAAGCTACAGGTACAAAAGTAAAGGCAAAGAGTGGAAATGAATGTGGTGTGCTTAAGTGTATTAGTGAACTCAGTGTAATGTAGAGAGAAATAAAAGCTGACATGAGCTCAGAAGAGGGGGCGTAAATTTGTGTCATGCTTTAGAAATCATGTGGAGGATGTGGATAGCATAGAAAAAAGAGATTGAGAGCTGACTTCCAGTTTCATGTCGAGTTTGCATCCCAGAACCACTAGTATTTGGGTGACTTTAGAAGTTTCCTAAATGTTCTAAAATTCTTCCTGCCTTGCAGAAACCATCTTTCCTGAGCTGCCTGTGCCACCCAGCCATGATCAACCCCACCACATTCTTCGATGTGGCATATGTGGTGAGCTCTTAGGCTGTATCTTTTTCCAGCTGTTTGCAGACAAATTTCCAAAGACAGTAGAAAACTTTCACATTGTGAGCACTAGGGAGGAAGAATTTTGTTTTTACAGAATTATTCTGGATTTTATGTGCTAGGTGCTGACTTCATTTTATAATGACTCTGGAGGTAAAGGCTTACCTCCTATGGGGAGAAATTTAATGAATAGAATTTCATCCTGAATCACACTGGTCTTGATCTTGTCCATGGCAAATGCTGGACCCAAGACAAACCAACTGTTTATTAGGGCACCTGGGTGGCTCAGTCGTTAAGCATCTACCTTTAGCCCAGGTCACTAGGGTCCCGGGAACGAGCCCCACATCGGGCTCCCTGCTCAGCGGGAAGCCTGCTTCTCCCTCTCTCACTCCCCCGCTTGTGTTCCCTCTCTAGCTGTGTTTCTCTCTGTCAAACAAATGAAATCTTAAAAAAAAATACCAACTGTTTGTTGGTTTGCTCAAGAGATGAGATTGAGTGGTGAGATGGTTTTTGACAAGGTGAAAGAGAACATGAATATTGTAGAAGTCAGGGTGCTTTGGGTCCAGCAATGGCAAGACTAGTAAGAAGATCATCATGGCTGACTGTGAACAAATCTAATAAATTTTAACTGTAGAGATAAATAAATAAATCTTCCAACTGTACAATAGGATTCCTCTGAAGATTAAAATAATTAATCCGTGCTGCAACTTAGTGCAGTAGTGAGCAAGTGAGTACTCAGTGAGTATTAGTTGTTGGTGTAATTATTAACTGGAGCCACGTTACAATACCACATGATATTAGCAATATTCTAGAAATATTAATCCTTGTGTCAGAATGGGAGAACCTGGAATTTGAATACAGGTTAGGTGACTATTGAAATAATCTTGGCCTAAAATATAAAAGACATTGATTATAACAGTGAGAGTGGGGGGAAAAAACCAACTCTGAGAAATTAGTTTAAGAAAAAAACATAGAATTCAGGAAGTAACTGCAGTTGAGGGGCACAGAAAATAGACGCATTAAAAAATAATTTCAATTGTTTTAAACTATTGAGCCTAAAAGAATATAGATGCCATTGGAAATGAATACAGAAAATGGGAGAAAATCCAATTCATGGGAAGGTGAGAAGAAGGATGAAATGATACTGCATTTGAGGAGATAATTAGAAATCCATGTAAAATATTTATAAGTCTGATTGGAGAGATAAAGGACTAGAGTTAGGTTAAATCAATAGGACAGCAAGCATATATGTGAAAAATTATCTGCATGAAAATGATAAAGTAGTACAAATTGATATGCTTTCTTCTTTAAAAAACTATTGTCCTAGCATCAAATCAAGGTTTGAGATCTCAGAAACAGACAGAGTTAAAGTAAGCAAAAGGGAGAAGAGCCAATGAAGGAGGAAAGTTCCCTTTTTTATTTATTTAGTTTTTTAATTTTAATTCCAATATAGTTAACATACAGTGTGTAATTAGTTTATGTGTACAATATAGTGATGCAACATTTGAGTGCTTGCTTCGGTAACACATACACTAAAATTGGAATAATACAGAGAAGAGTAGCATGGCTGCTGCACAAGGATGACAGGCAAATTCATGAAGCATTCCATATTAAAAACACACAAACAGGGGCACCTGTGTGGCTCAGTGGGTTAAGCATCCAACTCTTGGTTTCAGCACAGGTCATATCTCAGGGTTGTGAGATTGAACCCCATGTCAGGCTCCATGTTCAGCATGGAGTCTGCTTGAAACTCTCTCTCCTGCCTCTTCCCACCATGAGCTCGCTCTCTCTCTCTCTCAAATAAGTAAGTAAATCTTTAAAAACAAACAAATACTTCTATACATCACCCAACACTCATCCTGTTGAGGGTACTCTTTAATCCCCTTCATCTATTTCACCTATCCCCACCACCACCACCTCCTCTCTGGTAACCATCAGTTTGTTCTCTATGGAAAATTCTCAGAGTAAGAAAAAAACAGGGTGGAGCCCTGCTCTAAGCCAGATGTGTTATGTGCTCTCAGAGGTGAGGATTAGAGGTGACAGCAGGCCACGACGTGGACTACTGTTACCAAAGTGATGGGACACAGACATTTGAGAAATGCCAAGAAAACTGATAGAAGAAGGCCTCAATCTTCTCAGTAAAAACTAATGAGAACAAGGCTATTTGCTAAGAATGAATGGAAGAGGATGAGATTGAATACTTTATTTGGACCTGGAAGGAAAGATATGGAACACTAAAACTGGATATTTTGAGGGGAGTTTATAGAGCTTTAGGAAGAACAAGGGATGGTGCATTACCCTAGGGCTGACAGTAGGGGAGACTATAACTATCACTAGGCCTGAAGGAGCACAAGGAAGGTGGGAGGATCACAGACAGCTGTTTGGAGAGGACCATCTGACCAGAACTATGACCTTTAGGTAAAGAGATATAGCCCACCTGCAAGGAATTGGTAAGGAGGGTGCTGAGGAGTAAATAATCTGACCCATTGTCTTCCTGCCCTCTAAATCTCAGATAAAACCAATAGCTGGACCCAGCTGGAAGCCAGAGGGCAAGGAAGCCAAGTAGTTGCAACCTCATGGTGAGCTTCCTTGGTGCAGAGCAGGGTAGATAAGGTGAGGAATGGATTCAACACAAGAGCTTCAGAAGAGTAGAAAAGATTTGGCAATGACACGGTAAGAAAAGGAATAGGGAGCCAAGAAATGAAAAGAATCTCTGAGCTTCTCTAGAAGATCTGGTTCATCTAGTCCTAGTCTGTACTTTAAAATAAAGGTATTTCTCTTTATCTGATTACAAGGATTATGTATGGTCATTGTAGAATATTCCAGGAGTATTAAAACCAAAGAAGAAAATGGAAATTACCTCAAATCCCTCTCTCCAATGGTAACCACTTCTAATATTTTGAATATAATTTACTTTCTCTTCTATGTGCACAAATAAACTTTTCAAAACCACAATGAGATTACCTTATACACACCTGAATCATCAAAGTTTCTTTGGCTATAAGTAGCAGAAACCAAATCAGATTCATTTAAGATTACTTACTTAACTAATTTATTGTTAACTAATTTATTCATTTAAGATTAAATAAATTAATAACTAATTTATTCACTTAAGATTAATTACTATTTATTGACTGCCTATAATGTATAAGGAGTGTAATAGCATTACAAAAAGATTAAGTTTATAATTTCATGGACTTTACATTCTAGTAGAGAGAGATATACAATAAGCAAGTTATCAAATCATATATAATATTTTAGGGAGTCGTAAGTGCTGTAAAAAAGTAAAGCTGGATAAAGGGATAGATATGGGAGGCTACTGTGGTTGTCAATGTGAGAAATAGTGGTGTGGACTAGGAAGGTGATGAGGGAGATAGTGAGTGAGAGTTAGATTCTGGATGTATTTCAAAGTAAAGCAGACAGATTCACCGATGAGAGTGCAGAGGCTCTGCTGTTGACCCTTCAGATCTATGCTCCATTCCTTCCCATAGCCTGGAATCCTGACCTCCACAGACCACATGCCGGGATTCTCCTGTCCTCCTCTGCTTGGGTTCAGACAATTGGAGACTGGAGGGCAAAAGGAGAACAAGACCAGGATATTTATTCTCCTGGTTCCTTCCCTGCCCACCTACAGCTTGGCAATGACTTCCCTTCTTTACCTAAGGCCACAGCTCCTAGTAGGCAGCGGTCTATTATAGCCACAGCTCTTGCAGGCGCTGGCAAACCCTCCCCACTCCGGCCTCCTTCCGGCCTGGGTAGTAAAGTCTTCCCACTACCTCTTGGGTGCTTCAGCATTTCTTATTAGTTTCCCTTAACCGGACCACGTATTTCTGAACAGTCTTTTGAATTTTCCTCACATACCCCTTGAGTGTGCTCTTTGTATCCTGTGGGGACCCTGAGCAACACAGGATGTGGAAAAAAAAAAAAAAAAAAGAGGAGTCAAAGATGACTCCAAAGTTTCCGGTCTGAGCATCTGGAAGAGTGGAATTGCCACTTACTGAACTGGAGGAAAAATCAGTATAAGATGAATTCATGAGAAGGATATGGGGTAGCTTCTAGAATAGAATGAAAAGCAAAAATGGAAAGGACTGGGTTGAAGTTCCTGGTGTGTGGAGAGCTCAGATTCAGAAGTTGGCAATAATTAGATTAGGTCTCCTAAAGTGAAAATGGGCTCACAGCTCTCCATTTAAGGGAAGATGTACATCAGCTCTTACTGCTGGAAGGGGGAAATAAAACAAAACAAAACTTATTGACTACATTTAGTTATAGCATTTAGCAAACTCCAAGCCTAGTGGAAACTGGATACTGCTAAGCATCCTTCAGTGCAAAAGACAACTCTCTCAACAAAGAATTACTTAGCCCAAAGCATCAGTAGTGCCAAGGATGAGAAATCCTGCTCCCCATAAAGGCTCCACTGCTTCAGTTTGTATGTCTTAGGGAGACAAATCTGATTATAGCACTCTAGATCCACTGACTCAAACTCTATTGGGAACCAATTTCAAAAGCTGTGGCAGGCGCCTGGGTGGCTCAGTTAAGCATCAGACTCTTGGTGTCAGCTCAGATCATGATCTCAGGGTCATGAGATGGAGCCCCATGTGGAGCCCCACATAGGGCCCCAGATCAGATTCTGCTCTCAGCAGGGAGTCTGCTTGAAGAGTCTCTCCCTCTGCCCCTCCCCCACCCCTATGCATGCATGCTCTCTCTCTCCAGTAAATAATAAATAATTTATTTATTTTTAAAAAGTGGTAGTGGTGGGGCGCCTGGATGGCTCAGTTGGTTAAGTGACTGCCTTCAGCTCAGGTCATGATCCCAGAGATCCGGGATCCAGCCCTGCATCGGGCTGCCTGCTCGGCAGGAAGCCTGCTTTTCCCTCTCTTACTCCCCTTGCTTGTGTTCCCTCTCTAGCTGTGTTTCTCTCTGTCAAATAAATAAATAAATAAAATCTTTTTTAAAAAAAAAAAGTGGTAGTGGTAAATATATGGGTACTGTCTAAATGAGGCTCTGCAGGAATAGGTACCACATTCAGAAATTTTTAAGAGCCTAGGATTTATCTTTACAACACTATAGTAAGCAGCAACTGCACAAAAAACACAACCCCACTCAGTGCAGCATAAGTTTATTGGTGGTAAGGAGAGCATTCTGTACATGCTCAAGTTTGCAACTAAAGTTAGTAAAGCTGTAAATCATACAACAGCTTTAAAAAGTCATTCAGGGGGCGCCTGGGTGGCTCAGTTGGTTAAGCGACTGCCTTCAGCTCAGGTCATGATCCCAGAGACCTGGGATCAAGTCCCACATCTGGCTCCCTGCTCGGCAGGAAGCCTGCTTCTCCTTCTCTCACTCCCCTTGCTTGTGTTCCCTCTCTGGCTGTGTTTCTCTCTGTCAAATAAATAAAAAATCTTTTAAAAAAAAAAAAAAAAGGTCATGCAGGAACCTCTCCCGGAAGGAGGAAGCATCGGCTGATAACAGGTTCTGAGGCAGGCTTAGGAACAGAGTCGCCTTTCATTAGGCACAGCATGTGTAGTGTGTCCCAAGGATCCTCTTGAGACACATGGACTTAACTGGGGAAGGTAGACAAACTCACCGGAGAATGCAGCTTGCGCTCCAGACACACTCTTGTCCTTAGCACGACGGTAGGACTGAGAATTTGGGCCTGGCCCATGGCCAGGGAGGAGGCACAGACAGCAGATGAAGAAGGAGAACTTTGCAAATGAGCCACAGAGCCTCAGGGCTTGGACTCAGTTTTTTCCTAACATTCTGGCAGAGAGACATTTTTCATCAAGTAAGAATGATTTTTTTTCTCCCTTTGGAGCTAGAAAGTTTTTATGTCTAAAATAAACATGATTCATGTCCCAAGAAAGCTCCATTCTAAAAAACTGTGTATCCTTGGCTGACTGGAGAGCCAGCACCTTAGAATCTGATTTCTGATCCCTAGCTCTGAGGTCATACCTCTGCCTTTTATTTTCAGATGGACCCTCAGAAGGAACTATCTTTCAGGGTAGAAATTGTGCGACTATGTTCCAGGAGTTTGAGTTCCAATTATTAGAAAAGTGTCATCATTCTATGGTTTTCCCCACCCCATTTTGCTGCCTCTGGAAGTCCCCTAAGTTTACTTAACAGTACTTCCCTGAAGCTATAAAATCAGGCTTTTTTTCCCCCTGAAACTCAGGAATGTTTTGATTGTAAATATGAAATGCATAGGGATTTTGCTTAAGTATTACACGTTAGGCTATCAAATTAATTCAGTAACTTAATTTAGTCAACTCCATTAACTGATTTTTTTTCTGTCACAAATATGGAAGTCATATCTTCAGATACACATATTTTATATGTTATACATATTATCATTCAGTTAATGTGAATTAATCAGCAATTGATTCACTCAAAATATTCTTAATTCATAAAGCTAACCAAAGTGGATTTATACTATTATTAAATCTTTGTGTAATGCTTTACACATCTATCATAAATACTTTGTATTTTAAAAACATATTCTATATTTGTTTCACAATCATTATTGTATTTGGAGTCCTTTTTAGAAATTAATCTTGTTTTTTAAGGTTATATTTTTACTTTTCATTTGTTTATTTTGTGATATGGACAAAATAAAGGATAAGGAAAAATAAGGACATCCCTGGGGCATTTGTCTTCCTTGGCTAATGTAAATATTCTGTGAAATATTATGATATTCCTTATTGTCTTTTGATCCTTTTGAATTTCCTTCTCCACATTGATTATTCTTTCTGGTTATAAAACAGCTAGCTTAAAAGATACATTTTGACAAATTCCTCTTATGTGTACAAGATTTATATTCTGACAGCGATAATAGTTGGAATCCCTAGCAAATTTATCGCTGTCAGAATATAAATTTTGTCAGAATATAAATATGTATGTATATATATATGTATATATATATAATTAAAATCTTACTAATTCACTACAGAGGTCACTTAGGTTTATCTCAAAACGTGGTCTTCAGACTACCTGAGGATACAGCTGCTAAAATGCAGATTCAGGACTTCCTCTCAGAAATTCTGATTCAGTAGGTCAGAGTTGACCCAGGAATCTGGGATTTTTTTTTTCCTCAATGTAGCAAACAAGCAGCACTCTTACAAACATCTTTTTCACATGTGTGATTATTCAGCTTTCTTGAGCTATAATTGACAAATAAAATTGTAATATATTTAAAGTATATAAAGTGATTTGATATATGTATACATTGTGAATGGGTTCCCACGTTTGATTTAATTAACACATCCAACACCTCACATATTTATCTTTTTTCTTTATCTTCCAAGAACACTTAAATTCTACTCTCAGGGGCGCCTGGGTGGCTCAGTCAGTTAAGCATCTGCCTTTGGCTCAGGTCATGATCCTGGAGTCCTGGGATGAGTCCCCCTGTCCCTCCCCCTGCAGGTGTGCACTCTCTCTCTCTCACACACACACACACAAATAAAATCTTTTTAAAAAGTTCTATTCTCAGCAATTTTTAATTATATAATACAGTATTAACAACTATATGACCTGGTTATACTTTAGATCCTCACACCTTATTCCTCTTATAACTGAAAGACTGTGTTCTTTACCAACTTCTCCCCATTTCCCCCACCACCACCACCTCCTGACAACCACCCTCCTACTCTGTTTATATGGGTTTGATTTTTTTCTTTAGTTCCATGTATAAGTGATTCATACAGTATTCGTCTTTCTTTGCCTGACTTATTTCACTCAGCACAATATCCATCAGGTCTATTAAAGTTATTTCATATGGCAAGGTTTGTTTCTTTTTTTTTTTTTTTAAGATTTTATTTATTTGACAGAGAGAAACACAGTGAGAGAGGGAACACAAGCAGGGGGAGTGAGAGAGGGAGAAGCAGGCTTCCCGAGGAGCAGGGAGCCCAATGTGGGGCTCGATCCCGGATCTCTGGGATCATGACCTGAGCTGAAGGCAGTCGCTTTACCAACTAAGCCACCCAGGCACCCCAAGGTTTGTTTCTTTTTAAAGACTAAATAATATTCCATTAGATAGATAGATAGATAGATAGATAGATAGATGATAGATATCTAATATATATTTCTCCTATTCTGTAGGTTGCCTTTTCATGTTGTTGATCAGTTTCTTTGTTGTGCAGATTTTTATTTTATTTTATTTTATTAAGTCTTTTCTTTACAAGATTTATTTATTTGAGAGAGAGGGAGTACATAAAAGTTGGAGAACATAGGGAGAGGGAGAGAAGCAGATTCCCCACCAAGCATGGATCCTGACTATACAGGGCTCCATCTCAGGACCCTGAGATCATGATCTGAGCCAAAATCAAGAGTCAGTCACTTAACCAACTGAGCTGCTCAGAAACCCTGCTGTGCAAATTTTTAGTCTGATATGGTTTCACTTGTTTATTTTTGCTTTTGTTCCCTTTGCTTTTGGTGTCAAATCTAAAAATCATTGCCAAGACTAATGTCAGGGAGATTTCTCCCTATGTTTCCTTCTAGGAATTTTATTGTTTCAGGTCTTATGTTCAAATCTGTAAACCATTTTGAGTTGATTTTTGTGTACGATGTAAGCTGGAAGTCCAGTTTCTTTTGCATGTGGCTATCTATTGAAAAGACTATCTTTTTCCCATTGTATATTCCTAGCAACTTTTTCAGAAATTAACTATACATGTGTGGGTTTATTCCTGGGTTCTCTCTTTTGTTTCACTGATCGCTGTGTCTGTTTTGATTGTACCATACTATTTTGTTTACTATATCTTGAAATCCGGAAGTTTGATGCCTGATTTTGTATTCTGCAACTGAACTGCCTTTGTCTACTAGTTCTAACAGTTTTTTTACAGTGGAGTCTTTACAGTTTTCTATATGTAGCATCATGTCATCTACAAAGAGAGATCATTTTATTTCTTTCAGATCTGGATGCATTTTTTTTCTTGCCTAATTGCTCTGGCTAACAATTCCAGAACTATGTTGAATAAAAGTTGTGACAGTTGGGGCACATGGGTGGCTCAGTCAGTGAAGCATCTGCCTTCAGCCCTGGTCATGATCCCAGGGTACTGGGATCAAGCCCTGCATTGGGCTCCTTGCTCGGCAGAGAGCCTGCTTCTCCCTCTCCCTCTACCTGCTGCTCTGCCTACTTGTGCTCTCTTTATCTCTCTGTCAAATAAATAAATGAATAATCTTTTTTTAAAAAGTTGTGACAGTAGGCATCCTTGTCTAGAAATCTGTATTGTAATAAGATTGCCATGTTATTTTTATGCCCAATGAATTTTAAGAACCATTTATTTAAAAAAAACTCTTGTGCTTTCTATTTCATTTGAATAGAGGATCAATTTCATACCTAATTTTGTCTTGATAATTTTATATTCTTTTTTCTTTTATTTATTTATTTTTTTTTTTTTTATTGTTACTTAAGTTTTTTATTTTCCAGTGTTCCAAGATTCATTCCCCATTCCCCACACCCAGTGCTCCACGCATTAGGTGCCCTCAGTTCCCACCACCAGGCTCTCCCATCCCTCCACCCCCCTCCCTCCAAGTCCCTCAGTTTGTTTCTGTGTAGAAAGTCTCTGTTGTTTCGTTTCCCTCCCTGAATTACCCTACTTCCCATTTACTTTCCTTCTCCCACTGTCCTCCAGGTTACCCTTCATGCACCAGTTTACATTCCCACCAACAGTGTAAGAGGGTTCCCCTTTCTCCGCAGCCTCTCCAACACTTGTTGTTGTTTTCTGTCTTGTTAATTTTGGCCATTCTGACTGGTGTAAGGTGGTATCTCAGTGTGGTTTTGATTTGAATTTCCCTGATAGCTAGTGACGCTGAACATTTTTTCATGTGTCTGTTAGCTGTTTGTATATCTTCTACAGAGAAGTGCCTCTTCATGTCTCTTGCCCATTTTTTGATGTGTTCATCTTCTTTTTGGGTGTTGAG